>JAYMSW010004563.1:0-10867 GCA_036897725.1 Erodium texanum | reverse complement strand
AAATAAAAAAAAACCGACCAAACTGACCGTTGCTCACCCCTAGTGCAGATATGATATCTGATTTTATCCGATGTCTCCGACCACATGTCATCGTCGTTGCAACTTACAACCATATCTAGCAACAGAGCTCGGCTTCCAGATCTAGAGAGGACAACCGTCGATATTCCGGCTCTCGCACGATGGAGAGGTTTCCTCCGACGAGAACTACTTGTCACGGCATCGCAAAAGGTGATAGCAGCGCAATGAATCGACTCTCTTGGGAGATGAGGAAGCAAACGGTGAAGCGGCTCTTGGAGGATTTCGGATTCGTGAGTGGCGAAGAGAGGGAAGCTATTGACGGCGTGGTTTAGCAGATTGGATCGAAGCACAACCGAAAATCAAAACTTCAAGGAACCCGCCAAGTCTCGGCTACAACAAGATCTGAGTTGGGTGCCTATAAGAGCAATTCACCGATAGAAAAAGATGAAGAGAGAAGGTTGCGATGACCATCAATGGCAACATCGAGTGGCGAGGAAGAAGAATTGAACTTGATTCAAATGTATTTTTGTAATGTTAATTATTTTTTTTATTGAAATATGATATTTTTTATTAATTCAGATTTTATGAAAAAACATATATTTTATAAATAAGATAAGATTTTTCTTCTTCTTGATTTTAGAGTTGGATAACTCATTTTAGTGTTGGGGTTGCAGATTTAGGGTTGAGATTGATTATTTAAGGTTGAGATATGTTTGGTCTTGCATTTAGTGTTGAAATTAGTGTTGGGTTCTTAGTTTTGGTTTTAGCGTTTAAAATGTGATAGTAATTTAACAGATTTTCTAATAAATTTGCTAACATTTTAAATTTGTTAAAGGTTAATAAGTTTGAAAACTACTATCAAATATTTGTACACTTAAACGTACGGGTATGCATGTAATTGCAATAAACCCCAGAAACTAATATAAAGAAACAATAGACATTAACTCTTAACTTAATGTTCACTATTTAAGCTCGAAAGTCTCGAGATGTTTACTTGATGATATCTATTAAATAAGAAACATACCTGCTGACGTGAGAACTACAATAAAAATATTTACCTTATCAATTAGTCGTGGAGTCAACTTTTTAATCGAGAGGGGGCACGAATAATTTTGATCTTAATAGTAAATAAAGTAAAAATTATATTTAAATATTAATATGTTATGAAAATACAATAAACGATTACTTAGTACAAATCGTAACATTTAGATTTCATATTTTGAAACTGTTGTATATCATTTTCATTGTAAAGGCAATAAAAAAAATGTCTCTTGATTTATACACCATATTATCATTCATATATTGCTCTCGTATTTGATTTTTCAATCGAATCTTAATGATACTCATATTAGAAAATACTCTATGTAATTGACATCAACCACCTCGAGAATAAATACTCAAACTTGAATTTGACTAGTTTAATTTAGTTTTTTCTTAAAAATATTTTGATTTTATTGATCCAATTATATGTGTAATTTAATACAAAACGAATAGGATCCTAAGCCTTGAAATGTTCGACTTAACCTTGACTCGTTTATTAAACCTTGAGCTTGATTTTGGCTCGAGTTGGATTATAATGAACTTGAACATTTAACTAATCAAACTCGAAATATTTTTTTACAATCTTAACTTGTAATGACTTATATAGGACTAAATTTTGTCATGCTAATTGAAATTAAGAAAACCAAATAATAAAAAGCTTAAACTATTTTTTACTAAATTATTTAAAATTAGATAAAAAAAAATTGAAAAGAGAACCGAAGGTTCTGGTTTGATGGACGGAAACTCCTGACGGTGCCAGTAGCCGGCCGATGCCTACCCCTAATAGAAATTGAATCCAAATGTTAAAATTAATAAAATTAACTTAATCAAAATAATCAAATCATTTTTTTATTCCGATTGGAGATCGGTTATGACCATATTATGCATAAAAGTTCACAAGGTGGTGAAACATAAGAAGACCTACATCCAAGTGAGCTCCACCCCATAAAGTTTTATTAAAACGTGTCATATATATCAAGTAGGACTCTACAACCTATCTTTTTGTGAAAACAAGGACCCTACAACTTAGATGTTAAACTTTTTAGTTCCGCAGACTATTTCTTAAACAGGTGTAGAGCAAGTTGCTAGTACTGCTTGAGTCAGATGCATAAGTTTGCAATGTTTTGAGTGGTAGGCAATGGTATTGCATTTCATAAAGATCAAGAGTTAGTTAGTAAATGAGAAGATATTCCAATAGTTGTTGCACCAATTATATATAGTTTTACAGAATGGAAATGTTGTTTTTGTCAAGATTATAGCTCGTTCATCAAAGCTATGAAAGAAGAAGACATAGGAACAGTGAAGAAGCAAATATGGCAACGTGGTTGGTGGATCGGATGATTTGGAAATACAAGACGAAGCCTCTTGCCCTGGCCGTGGAAATGCAAGGCGAAGATACTAAAACTCATGGTAAAGAAGAATCCGAGGTTGCCTAACATTGGAAACCGTTACAGCATTCCGGTTAACCTAGCTTTGACCAAGGGCTACAAGGCTACATCTCGTTTTCTGTACCGTGTTATTGATGCAAGCACTCTGAGCACCGAAGCAGCTGGCCAATTTCTCGACCTGTGCGTTAGTATGAAAACATTTGGTAACGTCAAATATAACCATTGCCTAGTGCTAATTAAAGTTGGGACTCTTTTTGTTGTTGTTATTGAATCTTATCTCTTACACTATCCTGTATGTGATCTTAAATTAACTAGATATTGCACTGGATCTTGTTGGGCAATTCCCTGGTATTCTTCTCCGGGACACCTTTGATTGGAAGCCTTGGTCAAATCGTTTTCTTAATTTTTAAGTGATAGTGAGCATCAACAATCACATAAAGGTGACTCATTATTTACAATGTATGCACTTGGGTTTCAGCTGTTGTGTTAGATAGAACTAACAACACCTTATGACTGAATTGATAAAACATTTAAAAAGAGGTGATAAACATTTACTATTAAAGTGAAAAAATTCAGTAAATTTTTTTCGATAAGCACTTAACTATATTCATGAGTTTATATACTATACCTTGTTATAGCATCCACAAACATACTATTCGAGCTTTACAAAAACTATAGCCTGTTATAGTAACCATGAGCATGATGTTCAAAATTTACAAAAACAATATATTTTTAAAGCACTAAACTACTTCCACATCCTCTCCCTTCATCTTCTTGACACCACTTGACGTCCTCTCAACAATTGTGAGTTGTAGTTCTGCAATCATGTCAAACATAAAAGAGATCAAAAAAGCAGCATAAAGTGTTGATAAAAACACACATTACAGTTGATAAAAATGCAAAAGAAGTGATGATAAAAATACACATTACAGTTGATAAAAATGCAAAGAGGTGGTGATAAAAATACACATTACAATTGATAAAATGCATACAAGTGGTGATAAAACACACATTACAATTGATAAAAAAAACAAAGAGGTGGTGATAAAAATACACACCAAAATCGAACAAAAATGCACAAAATTCATATTCAGAACAACAAAAATCAGAGAATAGATACTAGAATTAACAAATCAAAGTGCATGTACTTTCCTAAACTGGTACTAGTGAAATCAACAAACACAAGATTGAAACAACAAAATCGAACATAAAGAATAAGAAAACATCATCGCGAAGAACAGAACGACATCACTTACAAGCCCTAACTTTGTAAGATTGACGATTTTGCAGCTCGAAAAACTCAAAGACTGATCGGTTCCATAGCCCTAGCTCTGTAGATTGTGAGAGAGTTCACCGATCAACACAAAGTCTTGAAGATTTGATTCAATAGAGAGTTCGTGAGGAGAGAGATTCTGTGAAGACAGATGTATAGATTTCTTCTCGGATCGTGCTTGCTGCCTCAAATATGCTTCGTGAGAGAGAGTGTTCTCAAGAGAGATTTACGCGAGTGGTGAGATTAGGAGAACTGTGATGTTTGTGTGGTACTAATTTTACAAAACTTCCCTCCCATTACATTAGCATTTTATGAAAACACCCCACAAATATTTAAAAATGCTGTTTTTTTTAAGTCAATTCAACATACAATGTGAGCCATTAAATCAATAAATCAAAGATTCAAATGGGTTCTTCAGTTTTACGTTAAACGTGGATTCTCAATTGATTTCCCCACCGTTATCATATCTAGCGTCATGCATATAGGCAAAAATATACTCATGTGCGTAGTACATGCAAAGATTCTGTAAATGTTATAGGATTGGAAATTAATTAGTTAATCAAATTTTTATACAATTTTAATCGGAACATGCAAAAAACACATGTGACCAATGAGGCTTACCAGCTCGGAAATTTCATGTTCCATTTGTCTGTTGGCTTGGTTGTCCCGACAGGCAAGCCAACTAATTGAGTGATTAACATAAACTTTCATATTATCATTGTTCAATAATTTTAAACAATGTGTACATTGATGTCTATCTAATATACATTATTTATATATTTTTATTGTTTATAAATTACATAAATATTACTGGGCACATGATATGAACTGGCAATGTCATTATTCACAATACTATAAGAGAGACTCGAGATTAAATTTGTTGTCTTCTGTCTCTTCCATCATATTATACAATTAAATTTGGGATGTAATTTCAGTAAATTAACAAAGCGGCTTGGAAATTAGTTGCTTCGTTGGAATCACATGATGAGTTCATGACTGAAGATAATGTAAGAACTAAGATCAATTTATACGTATTAGTATTACCACTAAATTAGATAATTAAGAATTGGATTATAATGGCTCAGTTCTATATAAACAGTGTGGGTGGCAAGGTTTTAGAGCCAAAGCTTTTGTTATTAATCTTAATTAGTTTAAGCTATTAGGTAATCATCCAGCTCCAAGAAGTTTACGTTCTCCCCTTAATTTCGAGGTAAAAATAAGTTTATTCTCTTCCATATTTCGTATTGTATCAATTTTCCATCTTTGCGGTTTCAGTTTCTTGAATATATATTCCAATTAAATGAAGAAATATATGGTACTAATTACGGTGAAGAAAAAGAAGCTCCAAGAAATATATATATTTAGTTCTGAATGGCTTTTGTATTTTTTTTTTCTTGCATTAACTTTAAGCAAATTGCCTTAGACTATATGAATGTATGATACGATTATATGTACAATATTACAGGCTTATAATTAAGTATGGAAGCAAGTTCAATCTCGAACAATCACTATGTACTTAGTGGTTGCATGGAGGACTATCAAATGGGTGAACACTTTTGGAATTTCCTTACGAAATCAGAATCAAAGGCAAGTTATTATGATAAAGAAGAAGCTGATGTTGAGTGTGTCATAGATGCATACGATTTTGAGGGCATGACAGCTGGTGAAGAAACTGAGGTTGAAGATGGCATAGATTATAATAGCTTCCATAACAATATTGATGGCGTGATAGCTTATGAAGAGGCTGATGAGGTTGGTTTTCATGAAGACTTGATAGCTGCTATTGAAGCCCCTCATGGCATGCCAACTTATTATTCTTATGCTAATAACATTGCTCCCAATCCCACAAACAATGTTGGTACGCATCCTAACACTCTTTTATATTGGCATTGTGTGCCATATGTACATCATGAATTTAGGATAGGGGTTGGATATGCCATATTACGATTTTACATCACCAAAGCAGACTAGCCTAGTGGTAAAGGCATTTGAGCTTTGATTATTTTGATTATGATTCGAGTCTTATTGACGGTATTATTTATCCATCATTTCTCCTATTTCTTCTTGAGTTGCTCTCTCTCCCACTCTTGTTGAGCATCTCTATCTTATAAAAGGTGTGATCAAGTGACAGAAAAAAATTGATACACATCTTCAATTGCATATAACCTACTATGTTTACTTTTGTGTTATCTAATGTACCCAACATTGGCCTACTACATTATGGTTCTCTCTAGATTATACGGAATTTATCAAAGCAACCATGGAAGGAAACTGGAGTGCCATGAAGCAGTCCATAGGGTCAGATTACCCTGAAGCACTCACTATGAAAAAGTTTCATGAGGGCGGCACAGCTCTCCATCACACATTACGCTTTGGACAAGATCGAAAAGATATCGCCGAGTGCTTGGTGAAGCTGATGACAGCAAAGGCTTTGGAAATACAAGACGACGATGGTTACACACCTCTTGCTCTTGCAGCTTTTTATCACCATTCCGGCCAGTTGCTCAAGTGCATGATAGAGGAGAATCCCCATTTGCCTAACATAGGCAAAACCAATAGAATTCCGGTGGTAGTAGCTTCTTGGAAAGGCTTCACGGATTCAACTATTTTACTCTATGACGCCACTCAAAAAGAGATTCTGCGTCCGGACTACCTCAATACTCACGACACCCTACCGGGTAGAGTAGGCATTAACCTTCTCAACAAATGCATTGATATCAAACTATTCGGTATGTACGTATATGCTTTACATCTGCTTTAACGTCTATATAAATGTTTATACACATTGCGTTTCGAACCTATATAGTTTGCATCGTAAGTGTTGGTTTAACGCCTACTACCATATATATATATAGTACATTGTGTTGACAACTGCGTGAACATTGTTTCTAACATATTTCAATACAACATACTACAAGTTCCAACAAAACGTATTATATGTTCCTATAATTCGAACAATGTGTAGTTTGTATCATAAGGGTTGGTTTGTACGTGAGAACAACTCTATAAATATAATGAGATACACTAATTTATATATGATGATGGAATAACTAGGAATTGCAAAGGAGCTTGTGGAGAAATTCCCAGATATTGTTCAACTAGAAGATGATGAATATATATCTCCCATACACGCATTGGCTAAAGCAATGTCTGCTATCCAAAGCTTAATTCGACAAAAAAAATCAAGTAACTATATATATCTATCTTACTCCCTCAACAACTATTTTCTTTCCTTGGATCTAATTACCTGTTAATTTAATTTAGGTGGATGGAAACACGTGCTGTCAAATTTCATGTTGAAAGGCGAGTTCAATGTTCTTCCTCTCTTTTTCTCTACTCACTCCTAACAAAATAAATGTCCTTTTGGTTGATTCACTTAGTAAATATATTATGTCTTATACAACTTATGCACATTTAGTTGAAATTTGAAATGTTTTTTTTCTTCATTTGATTAATAACAGGAGAAGGGAAGTCCTCTGATGCGTCTCACGATGATCAGGAATCGAGACACAATCGTGAAGCCTTTGAGCTTCTCGAGTTGATAATTCGTGTCGCAGATCCCGATATCAAAAGGCTGAAACAAATTCATGACGCCATGATAGAAGCTTCAAAGCATGGAAACATTGAGTTCATTATTGAGATACTTAAAGTTGATCGCGAACTTATTGGAGCCAACTTGGACGGTACAAACATGTTTTGGCATGCCATTATAAACCGCCAAGAGAAAGTCTTCAACCTCATATATGGGGTCGGTGAAAAGAAGGATTCATTGCTATCGTTCGCTTTGAAAGATGAAGATACAAATCGTCGAGAGAAAGTTCTCAAAATATATGGGGCCGATAAAAAGAAGGAATCGCTTCTATCGATCGTTGTGGAAGAAGAAGATAGTCTGAGAGATGGAAACAATAGCAATGATAGAAGTAACATATTACACATTGCAGCCAAGTTGCCACAACCTTCAGTACTTGATCGTGTATCAGGTGCGCCTTTGCAAATGCAGAGAGAAGTTCAGTGGTTTCAGGTTAGTTTCTGAGTTATTTTTTTAATCATCATCATGCAAATCAAATCCCTAATATTTACATAAACGTGAAGCCTAGAACTTATAACAATATCATTTTCACAATTGATGATAGGTTAAGAGAACTTACCTTGATCCATAAGAACCGGTATTAGCGGTTGATTGGTGGAATTGATTTCTCCCACTTAACCCCTTTAGGTAGCTTAATTGAGTTTATGTGCTGGTTGAGAAAAGTAGCATAATGGTAGGGAGAGGACCAATTTATAAGGTTTTCGCTTCATTTATTAACCCATCATGAGTGTATAATAAAAATTGCCTCTTATCAATTAATAAATATCATTTATTTTATTAAACTTATTATAATCACTTGGGACACATAGCATCTCACATACAAGGCCACATAACGGGCTTTGAGATATGTGAGTCTTGCATAGTTAGCATTTTTTTCGTGGAAAATGTTATATAACAACATCGTATTATACACGTTTTTCATTCAACTATACCTAAATCTAAAAGTTTTTTTCACCCACCCATGAGAATTCTCAATTTACCCCAACGATATTGAAGTATGTTAGTTTTTGAACTAAAAATTTTTTTTTTGAAATATTTTGAAGCAAAAAAAATGAAAGAAATTACTTAACTACAAATCAGATTGTCAATAAAAAAGAAGAAGATATAAGTAACAAAGACATTTTTGTGATTGTGCATTCATTGTAGGCAGTGCGTGAAGTTGCAAAACCTCGGTACAGTGACGACTTGAACAAGTTAGGTTTAACACCTTATGCATTGTTCACGGAAACTCATAAAGCATTGTTGGAAGCTGGCGAAAAATCCATGAAAAAGACGGCTTCATCGGCCACCACCGTCAGTGCTCTCATCATCACTACAATGTTCGCTGCTGCTTTCGCCGTCATTGGTGGTAGCAATCAAAGTCAAGGTTCTGACTCGTCGCTCACTAAAGCGTTCTTCATTACTTTCATCATATTTGATGCACTATCGGTTTGTTCATCGACTACTTCGATACTAGTGTTTCTAGGAATCCTCTCGTCCCGATACTCTCAAGAGGACTTCCGCTTCTTCTTGCCTTGGAGGTTCATGTACGGCTTTTTGGCTCTATTTTGCTCCATAACAACCATGATGACGGCATTTTGTTGTGGCCTCTTTATTATGATCCAAGGTGGGAAGTTACATTTCTTAATAATACCCATCCTTTTGTTTTCACTTGTTCCCGTTACGGTTTTCATCACATCGATATGCCCTCTTCTTTGGAACATCTATAGATCCACAAATCGGAGTATCTTTGATAAGAATACTAAACTACCACCCAGCACCGGGTTAAAAGTGGTCGACAGCTGTTATTGAACTGGCCAGCAAGAGAGCAGAATTAGTGTTAGCTTTCGTTACCATGTTGGTATGTTTTTTGTGTTGTTTGGTAGATGTTAGTATGTTTTTTGGGATACTTGCTTAGTATGTAACTTGTACATGTTTAAAATTTTACGTTGTAATAAAAGGCACTTCATCATCAATCTTGTCTCTAATTTTTTTTTTGTAATAATCTTGTCTCTAATTAAAAGGCTTATAAACTCTATATCTAGCCTAGTGTTATGATATGAGCCCTTCCTTTCTTAATATGTAAACCACAAATTTTGAGAAAATAATGCACAATTCTCTAGAATATAGTGATCACTTCATTATTAGGACATCCACCCTCCTAGCCTTAGATGATAGAGTTGTGAACGGTAGTTAATTTTGTTTACTGGGGAGAGAGAAGACAAAGAAGACTTAATTGTTCACAGTGAGAAGCTAGTTGTGAATGATTTTATTATTATTATTATTTAATTTGAAATTGTAATTCAAATGCATATAATTTGAAGATCAATTTAAATTATTTTTTCAAACTATTAAATTTTTATTCCAAGATTGAGAAATACATAAACTCAAGACCAATTACATTGGAAAGTTATGGTCTTGGCGATTACCGAAATAAATAAAAATACAAGCAACTAAACATTAGCTCCGCCGGAGCCATTGGCTGAACTATGGAGTCTGATAAGATCTCGCAACATTTAGGTGTCCGCCTTATGATCTGCTAGCTCGTTCGGAGTCATCTGAGATGTATCCTTAGCTCTCAGTGACCGAATTTCGGCCCACAAAGTCATGGCCTGGTGGTCATTTCCTTTCAATCCCGCTTCTGGATCTACCTGGTCTTCACCTGCATGAGATGAACCATTGCAGGATCATTGGATGAACTAGATGAGGCTTGCTTGCCCTTTTTTTTGGATGCCTTCTAGCCAATTAGGCGCAACTCCGGAGTCATGGTTTCGACGTTGTCGAGTTGATCCAGATAAGCTTCGTGAACCAGTTCCGTCGAACCTCGAATTCTTGTTCCCGTCAATCCCATAGGCTTGCCTCCACATGGGCTGGGTCCAGATAGGATCGAACTAATGCCTAACTATGAAGGTTGCGGGCCTCTGACTGGCAGCATATGAATCTAATATTTTTTTTGTAGATCATCTTGCGTTTGCACCGCTGATGTGCGACGCCTTATGCTATATGAAGAATCCAATCATCTTCTTCACACGGTTGTTCATCCTGGACCACCGATCCTTCATGGTCTTGTGGTTATGGTTTCTCCATGTCGGTGTGATCGGACCGAGACCCGTTGGCTCACCCCAGGACATATCCTACTTTTATTTCTGAGATTCATTGGGTTGAATCGTGTGCATGTAAGGGTTCATATGTTGACGGTTCCTTGCACGGAACCATACATGGTCGTACAAGCAATACAGTTTAACGGTAAAAGTATCGGTCGATCTCACTTGGACACGGGTGAAGGATAGTATGTAGCGGTATCCTATACTTTGGTTGCCGCCACCTAATCCAGTTATCTACATATGTACAAGGTGTTAGCGGAAGGATTGTTTTGGTGGATCAAAGTGCATGGAAATAGAGGAAGGGTACGGTGATTGTGGCGACAGTTGTGCTGAAATGTTGGAAAGAGTGGGCCGACAAACACGACAAAGGGGCATTGCACATGTCATCGGTAGAGAATTCTAGATGCTTTTGGGAACTTGGCGGGTAGGGTTTTTGTGGGGGGAAAAGTGGGACCCGGGGGCGTAAACACATTTT
>JAYMSW010004562.1:0-10869 GCA_036897725.1 Erodium texanum | reverse complement strand
TTCTTCATCCCCGGTTGGCTCCATATCATCATGGGCCTTGCCGTCCTCATCTTGGGCCAGGACTTGCCTGATGGCAACCTCGGAGCCCTCCAGAAGAAGGGTGAAGTTGCCAAGGACAACTTCTCCAAGGTACCTAGTTATAGTGTCAATTTGACCGATTTGCCTGGTCCAGATGAATACGGTCTAATCTCGTTTTAATTTAATCAGGTACTGTGGAATGCTATAACAAATTATAGGACATGGATCTTTGTCCTTCTCTATGGATACTCCATGGGAGTTGAATTATCCTCCGATAATGTCATTGCTGAATATTTCTTCGACAGGTGAGGAATTGTTTAATTTAATACATTTTTGCAAGAAAAAAAGTTCAATTGGAGACTAATTTCTTTTCTTTTTTTGTATAATAGGTTTGATCTAAAGCTTCACACAGCCGGAATCATAGCGGCTACGTTCGGAATGGCGAACCTACTAGCCCGTCCGTTCGGAGGGTACGCTTCCGACGTGGCGGCGCGTATGTTCGGCATGAGGGGAAGGCTGTGGACCCTATGGATCCTCCAAACCCTAGGAGGTGTGTTCTGCATCTGGCTCGGCCGAGCCAACACGCTCCCGATCGCAATCTTCGCCATGATCCTCTTCTCCATCGGAGCTCAGGCGGCCTGCGGGGCCACTTTCGGCATCATCCCCTTCGTGTCCAGGCGGTCCCTGGGCATCATTTCGGGTCTCACCGGCGCCGGAGGAAACTTCGGGTCCGGGTTGACCCAACTGATATTCTTCTCGACGACCCGGTTCTCCACCGAGCTGGGGCTGACATGGATGGGAGTGATGATCGTGGCGTGCACGATGCCGGTGACGCTGGTACACTTCCCGCAGTGGGGAAGCATGTTCCTGCCGGCGACCAAGAATGTGGAGAAAGGGACTGAGGAGTTTTACTACGGATCGGAGTGGAACGAGGAGGAGAAGAAGAAGGGTCTCCACCAGCAGAGCCTCAAGTTCGCCGAGAACAGTCGCTCCGAGCGCGGTAAGCGGGTCGGGTCAGCACCGACTCCGCCCGGTTCTACACCGGCTCACGTGTGAACGGGTATTGCGAATCAGACCGAGTTAACAATAGCGTGGAACCAAATATGAACTCTTTGCTTTTCCTTTATTTTGGTGTGCTACATATATATGTACAATCTTGAATATGTTTGATGGTGGAATGTTTAATATTAACCTTCTCGTTTATCGCAACTTTTTATTATTAATTATTATTACATTTGCTTAAGAATGTTTCGTAACATCGTAGAGTTTTCTACGATATTATAAGAGTATATATCAAAATTCGTCTGAAAAATTTATGGTCATTTGAAAATCTACGAAGTTTTTTATCTTTTTTTTAACTCCAAAATGCTATATATTAGGTATAAATCTCTACCTCACTTTCCAATATACTCGATATCATATCATTCAGGAAACAGATGCGATAAATGTCATTAATAATATAATAGGAAATATTTTTGGATGAAAATGAGTACTCTTTTTGTATGACAAATTTAATCGTTGTTGTCAATAAGGAATGTGTTATATAATCTCGTACTTGAATGAAGAGATGGAATAATTTCTACTGATAGTCAATAATTTTTTTTTAGGTAATGAATTAAGTTTTTTTCAGTTATAATTTAATTTATTTGATTAATTTCATTCTTTCTTGATTCAAATGTAATTTTCTCCGCAGTACTATATTATTAGTTTAATTTAAATGATATATAGATGATATGAATTGATTATGCTTATGCCAGTTCAATGGTATATTGATTATTCAACAATGAATATTGCAAGACTGATATGTAAATCGGATGTGAGAAGAATTGTTAATGAATGTTAGACAATATACATAGAGAATGAAGTATTCACGTGTTATCAATGAAATTGTTTTGGATCATTTAAAAATAATAATAATTGATACCTTATATAAAGATGTCATTTAACTATGCTGTAACCTACCTAAAAAGTGTTATATGAATTATTACGTACGAAATTATTAGTCTTTCTTTATTACACATTAAATTTTTTTAATAAAAAATGTCGTTTCTCCTGTTAATGTTTTTGGATCCGCCCGTGTTGCAAATACAGTTAATAAATAGTAACGAACTATAACGAGGAGTCAAGATTTATCTAACCAGGAATTAGATATCTTTACTACATAGGCTATGACTAAAAAAATCATCAACTGGACAAATATTTTTGAAACAAATATGAAATGAGGAGTGGCTTAGTGGTTGAGCTGAAACCCTAACGTGGATATGTGAGTTCCAATTAATACAGGCTGCAACCTGTAGTTACTACCTAGACACAGCTTTACTAAATGAATATACATAATCTGAATCTCTATTAATACTTTAATGTGTTATCGGTTGTGTGTGATTGGAGAAACAATAAAATAAGTATTAAAGGATCGAGAACCGAAGGTACATCATGCACAAGAGTATCTTTAATGAATTGATTAATAGAATCAGGGTCAGCTCACAGTTCCAGATAGAATCATACAGATCCCCCAGTTTGGATGCAATTACCATTTTAGAATATTCAAGTCAATATTTTAAAGATGATGTCATGTCAATTTGGCCACGTACGTTTGTTTTTATATTACACAATCACACATTAATTAATGTTTAGAGATCATCAACTCTCACCTCATGTACTTGTTTGGGTGGCGAAGAATCAACACGCCATAGTCATTTCCACAAAATATGACTACGCAATTTATGACAGTTAAAATAATCTATGACATTTCCAATAATGTCACTTTTTAAACACTAACTTGAATTTCAAGTGTCATGAAAATGAAGTCTTTCTACAAACTTCATATATAGAACATTAATCTATGTTTTAGTGATAATTAAATCCTCAAATAATTATGTTTGACCTTTTCAATAATGGAGAAACTATAAGAATTGGGCTCTTATCATCATCAAAGGTCACGACAACGATGACTTAACATATCGGAGTTTGAATTTATTACCCAATAAAGAAAGGACATAACAATTATATATAATAATAAAAAATTAGAGATCAACCAAAGACAAATCACTCACAGATCATACAAAAATTCACAACTTATCAAACCAAAACAGAGATAAGAACCTATTATAAGCAACCCTATGACACCCCAAATGGATGGTCAACTCAAGTACAAATCAACACAACCATGTTCCAGCTGCAAAATCAGTGAACAAACAAACATATATTATTCTAGTCATGTATGATCATCGATTAAGATTAGTTTGGCATGATAATCAAGTTGATCTGTTATTCACTCTTTCTAGTTTCTGTGTATATCACAGAATAACGATCTTGAAATGATGAATACCGAATTTGATTACTGTAATTCTGAAAAGAGTTAAGTAGAGATACAGGAAAAGATATGTACATAACTAATTGATTGAAGTGTAAAACAAAATGAACTCACTTTATAATGTTGCGAAGGTTATCGATTAGAATAAGAATAGCAAGGAAACTAGTAGCTTAATTTCCCACGGCCACCACAAGTAATGCAGGATCTAGACGAAGAGCATTTAGTACAGTAGCTCCATTTCTTTGGAAGCCTGAAACAGTTTGGTAAGCAAATGCAAGGTTAGAGCAACAATAAAGAGAAAGGAACATAGGAAAGCTTGAGGGATATTGAAAATGTACCCGGCAGTGTAACGAGTAGCTGCATTCTTTGCCGCCATTCTTGCCCTCTCAGCACTTTCATTTGAAAGTTTCTTTAGCGTAAATCCTTCACCTTTACATTCAGGACATATACCAGAGCCTCCACAACCGTCACATATTTTCGTAGGAATCTGCATTTGGAAAACATTTCAGACAAATAGATATCAGTGAACGAGCCAATAAAACCAGATGCAAGGATGGCCTTTTAGTTGTGGAAGCCCGACCCAATATAAGGGGCCCGTTTGAAACAAAAGATACACATGCCAAATGAGAGGCCCAAAAGAGAATAGACTGTAATTTAGACATTTGTGACAGCAAGTAGTCAAGAATAAGGGAACTTTATTAGAAGAAATGGGTCATTTAATAAAAGGGAAATACTAACACGTGATGAAACTCAATTTAGTTTATGGAATTTTCACGTAATTTGCCATAAAACATACAAACAGAAGAGCACATGTAACACTTCCGGGTTCTTTTTTTCTATTTTTTACATTTATGGTTGTGTATGGATTTTAATCGACTATGTGCATTTATCTGACACACCCTTTCTTAAAACAAATGAAAAGGAGGAAAATCAGAGATTTGAGTCGTTGTAAGTCAATCACAGACCTCGGTTGCTTCAGAAGCCTTGGTTCTCCTCGCAAGAAGGGTAGCAGCTGCACCAACAACCGAAGCAGCAATGGCCACCGAAGCAACTGTTTCGGGTAGAGCAGAGGATACAATGGATGCTTTTCTTCTTTGTTCTTGTCGCTTTATATGTAATGATGAATAACTAGATAAATCATGCTTGAAGTCCCTACTTGCTTCACAGAATAAAGAAATAGGATTAACTCCAATTACCATCAACTTCAACACAGGCTTGTTCTTAAAATAACAAACATCGCTATAATGTTACAGACAGAAATCAGTTGGACTAATCATGTTCATAAATCAGAAGTTACAGTTACCAAGGGCTGTGTTAGAAAACTGAAATAGTTTACTCAGTATGAGGGCCATAGAGCTTTATACGAAAGGATAAAAAGCTCACAAATAATGAAACTGAAATTACACTATAACCAAAATGATCCTAAATTATCAGTAAACCATTAATATGGTCCCCAGTTAATATAATGCCAATTTAGCTCATCCCCTTGCCAGAGTAACCAATTGATGGACAAAATTGATCAACTTTTGCAAGTTCTCAGACTAAATTGGTGCATTTACAGTTAGGACACTAAATTAACATGTTTTTGTTCTACAACTGAATTGTCGATAGTCATTTAGGTAGATATTTGTATAACTTTAGAGCTAACATGCTCCCAACAAATTACTCTTTAATCCAAGGTGCAGGCTCCAGACACCATTGGCAGGCACATTAATGCAGGGACAATAAGTGATGATCTTTTAAGGCTAAATAAGCCTTTAAGAACCAGAAGAATATTAGATAAAATTTAAAACAGTCACTTGTGAAATTATTAGGTGTGTAGATGGAAATTCCTTCATCTTAAATTCAAACTTCCACAACAAATCTAGCTGATCTGGGAAGGACATAAATCAAAGAACTGTCTTTATTAACTAATTAAGTAAAACAGCCATTATAGCTTGAACCCTCCTCCATGAAGGTTTGCAATGAATGAGTGATGATAGCTTCAACTAAAAGAACAATCTTTTAATACATTTCTGAAAAATCCACATGAATTAAGAACAATCCTCCATTAAGAACCCCAAAATGAGTAATGACCCAAATTGAAATGGGCATTTTTTTTTCTGATTCAGGACCAGATAGCTGCATACATATTCATCAATCAACAGCCATAACTACATTAACTCAAAGCTCACACAGAATCAAGAAGCAATAAACTCCATAAAACTGGAGAGAGAATTGATTATCGCCATAAAATCCACAACGGCTTACCTATGAAGAACAACATTTAACTATATTGTTAATTTGTAACTGAATATGGAAGAGAGAGAGACAAGTTTTGTATCTTACAGTTAGGGAAAGACGTAAATGAGAAGGGCCGCAATGTTAGCTCCATTTTTATTGAGCTCTCTTCTGGCTTTGTCCGTGTATGATTAACACAGCCACAGTTTCTTCTTCCTCTTATCTCACCCGCGGATTTGTTGTTATTTTATTGGGTATGATTTCCAATTGGCCCCTCATTATTCATGATTTTTCACAAATGCACCAGTCTTATGTATTTATTTCACCCATACCCCTGTAATGTGCAAACTGATATTCCATTAGTACCAAAATGAGTATTAATCTTAAATGAACTCAAAAAGAACAAAAATATAAATACCTACTCTTTTAATTTATGAAATATTTCCTTTCCCAATTTAGTTTATTGTTTGAAAAATCAATCGTAAGTCTTTATTGTTATTCAACAGCTAAATTAAATATACAAAAATTAAAGTACTCAAAAATGCATATGTTACATACTAAGTTTGTTACTTCTAAATTTTCAAATAAAAATTAAAGTACAACAAACATTTTTTTTTTATAAATAAAATAATATACCGGAGAAAAGATAAGAATGTATATCAATTGAGAGGAGAGATTATAAATGATAATCATACGGTCACGACTAAAAGAAATGTGGGCGTAGAATCATAAATTAATATAATGAAAAATCTTTGGCATTGAATATGAATATTTAAATCCTTATTAATTTCCACCTCTTTTATAATTGGTAATCAAATAATGAACAATTGAATTGTATTACAATATTTGATTTCCCGAACACAAAGTTGGATTTAACTTAGAAGCTGAAACCATAACCTTTTAGCTCATCAAGGAAAAGAGCACATGGTGCAGACTGACGGACCTTGTCAAAAAATTCTGTAACACTGACTTTACTCCCACAGTCGCATAATATTATTTGATTTCACATTTTGAAGTCTTACGAGAATAAATATTACTAGTACTTGGTATAATACAGAATCCAAATGTGTAACTACCAGGACAGGACTCTAAGGGCAAATCTATGCTACAAGTGCATACATTTGCAAGTAGAGTGAGAGGTCACTGAAAGCAACCATCGTTTTCAGACCTAATTATACAAATCATCTTCATCAGCTGCCGGAGCAGTACTGAATGGGTCAGACCTGGGTGCCGCCCCCGTGGTGCTAGAATCAGCAAACCTGAACTCACTCCCAAAGCCCCTGGACTGCTGCAGAGTCTGGGCAAAGGCCTGGTATTTCCGGATATCTGCATCACTTACACTCCTCCGAGCATACTTCATGGATTCCTCAAAGTGAGCAGCTGTGATTTCTGCTACTTCATCCTCCATATCCTCATCCATGGCCTCTGGATTTGCACTTCTCTTCCTCTCCCTCTCTATGTCCTGCAAAACACACAGTGGAATAAGAATGGGCTTGTTTGAGTGCTTACATTCAAATGATGTTTGGGCTCTAATGTTATGAAGCGTACCTTCTCTATGTTCTCTCTTATGGCATACTTGCATGCACGCTGGCATATCTCTGTTATATCGGCTCCACTGAAGCCTTGAGACCATTTAGCAAGTACTCTCAGATCCACTGCCTTTGAGATAGGTGATTTCCTAAGGCAGGCCTTGAAGATTTGGTAACGTGATTCCTCGTCTGGAAGAGGAATGTATATCAATTGGTCCAGACGACCCGGCCGCAGAAGTGCTGGATCAATAATGTCAGGTCTGTTGGTGGCTCCAATTATAAAAACAGTTTTCTTGGCTGACATGCCATCCATTTCAGTAAGGAGTTGGTTCAAAACACGATCAGCTGCACCTCCTGCATCCCCACTACTGCTTCCTCTCTGCAACAAGGTTGAGGGTGTTAAAACTAATTTGAGATGGTAAAAATCAACAGTTAAGCAAGCAGAGATGGGATGAACAGCAGCTCTTAAACATAGTTTAAATTAGAGCTACTTTTCAGCTTACTCCTAAACTAGAAGCTGAAATTATAACCTTTAATGCAATGAAGAAACTTATGCAGGCAGAGTTGGGATAAAGTGAACAGTAGCTCCTAACACACAGTTCAAATTAGAGCTACTTTTCAGCTAACTCCTAAACTAGAAGCCGAAATCATAACCTTTAATGCAATGAAGAAACTACCTGAGTAGCAATGGAGTCAAGCTCATCAAAGAACAGGACACATGGTGCAGACTGACGGGCCTTGTCAAAAATTTCTCTAACATTGGCTTCACTCTCACCAAACCACATTGTGAGCAACTCGGGCCCTTTGATGCTGATGAAGTTTGCTTGGCATTCATTCGCAATTGCCTTGGCCAATAGTGTTTTCCCACATCCTGGAGGTCCATAGAAAAGAACCCCTTTTGAAGGGGACATGCCAAATTTCTCGAACTTCTCTGGATGCTCCACGGGATATTGAACAGTCTGCACAATAGAAAGCAGATGAGTACACAAAAGAATTACCAACGAAATGAACAAACCAGAAGCAATAATAATCTTGCTCACCTCTTGAAGCTCCCGCTTGACATTCTCAAGGCCTCCAATGTCTTCCCAGCTGACGTTAGGCACTTCAACAACCTACATATCAGAACTCGACCAATTAGAATAAGATTGGAAAAGATTATTAGTGCATCTCTTAGGTAAATACAAGCACACAACATCATGTCGGATCCGCAAATGGCACTCACTGTTTCACGCAGTGCAGATGGGTTGCTTGTTCCAAGAGCAGTCTGGAAGTGTTCATTTGTAACAGCCATGGAATTGAGTATCTCGGCATCAATAGTGTCGTCTTCCAAGTCAATGACATCCATCTTCTCCCTGATACATTGCAGTGCAGCCTCAGTGCAGAGAGCAGCAAGGTCAGCACCAACATACCCGTGGGTATCTTTTGAAATTCTTTCCAAATCCACCTGTTCACCATAACTCCACAGTTTTAATCAGCCCAATGATAACTGAGTTGCGTGGATGCTAAAGCAATCTGAATACAGTGCAATAATGTCTTAAAAGGACAAAGTGTACATTACCTCATCAGCAAGCTTCATATTCTTGGTATGGATGCGAAGAACTTCAAGACGCCCAACTTCATCAGGAACACCAATATCTATTTCCCTATCAAATCTGCCAAACCTTCTCAAAGCTGGATCGATGCTATTTGGGCGATTTGTAGCACCCATAACAATGACATGGGCCCTGGACTTCAGTCCGTCCATGAGAGTCAAAAGCTGTGAAACAATCCGCCTTTCAACTTCTCCATTTGTCTTCTCCCTCTTGGGAGCAATTGAATCAATCTCATCAATAAATATGATGGATGGTGCATTCTTTTCAGCTTCCTCAAAAGCCTTCCTGAGGTTGCTTTCACTCTCTCCAGCCAACTTGGACATGATTTCAGGCCCATTTATAACAAGGAAGAAAGCACCGGTTTCATTGGCAACAGCTCTAGCAATTAGAGTCTTTCCAGAACCAGGGGGGCCATAGAGTAAAATTCCTTTGGGTGGTTTGACACCTATTGATTTGAAGAGCTGAGGGTGCCTTAGTGGAAGCTCTACTAACTCACGAATCTGAGCCATCTGTTTACGAACACCACCCACATCATCATAACCAACTTCATCTAGCCTATTCTCGTCTTCCCTTCTAACAGGCTCACCTTCACAGAAGATTTCAGTGTCTGGAGCAACTACACAATACTCCGCAGGATCAGTTTCAATGACCTTAAACTCTACACTTCTCATACCACCTCTAACAAGGAACATATCCCCTTTCCTTACTGGCCGATAAGCCTCCAAAAAATAAGCTGTGCAAACAAAGCAGAGAAGAAAATTACAAACCACATTCATTGAACAATATACAATAAACAATGAGCATATCACCAAATCCATTCGGACATAGAAAAGGTTCCAACTTTTGGGTGCCCTCATCAGATTTCTCAAGTGTATCTATCTGTCAGAACCCGACTTTAGGATATAAATGATGGCTAATAAGGAAAATGTATTATTTAGGAAGATGACCACTCCAGGCTTTTGTTTCAAATAAATTATTAACAGAAACTGAAACAAAGCAGGAAACAAATCATTGTTACTAGAATTGAAGGCAAGTTCACCTTTTGCTTTCCAAATAGCCTCTAAAGAAAGAAAGTTTTAGCAGACTATTATCTGTCGAATGGCTTTGTATGTGAATAATTATCATGAAACAAATAAAACAAAAAAGGAGACAAGTGATGTGAAGCATGGAAATGCTTAGATATGGTAAACATTAGGATTAAAAAGTGGGATAATATGACAGATGGCTATCACTAAAATATAAGAGTTTAAATGAATAAAAAAAATGAAAAATGTAGTACCAAGCAAAACACAAGTGCAGGAGTGGGAAGAGGGTTTAGAAACTCACGCTTCAAGTATGCATCAAACAGGTTTCCAGTAACACCTTCAATCGTGTCATCCACAGGTAATATATGTACGCGCTTTCCATACTTCACATCAGGGCACTGGTGCACAGATACAACATCTCCTAGTCGAATCCTCAGATTTGACCTAACAACCTTGTTCATCCTGATCTTCGGTTCCTCACATGTGTCATCAGCAAGAGCAATGCAGATGGTGTCCTTTCGTTTCTTGCCCTATAACACAAAGGTTAAGATCAAAAAAGTAAAAACAAATGTCAAATGTGATTCACATAACATAGCAAACCCACCCCACATACATCTTCCTGCAGCTCAAGAAAAGCACAAATTCCTGTTTGATGGGATATTACCAATGTCTATACAAGGGCCTGGATATTATCTATCATAATTTTGAGGGGAAAATATCTTATTTAATGGGGAAAGTAAAAGGGCAGTTCAGATGCACTACAAAAGAGCTACGAAAAAACAAAAAATTACTATCCTGCAAGTTTATTCAATTTTTAATGTCAATAACGTATTTTCAACTCTGAAACTAATGGTACCTAATATCTTCCCCTCTTTGAGGTTAGGGAACGTGACTGAGTTGAATAGCAATTGAATTTGACTCACAATACCACAAAACCCTTCATCACCCAACAATGTGAAATTAGGGCACACACTTTCGAACCCGATTTACCATAATATACAAGTAATGAGTTAAAATCAACAAAAACACAAGTTCCCACAACATCCATTCACAAATCTCATACCTTGATGAGAATGGTATCGCCGCGGAAGAGCTGCAACTTCTCCATTGTATCCGGATGCATCGACACGACGGAGTTGTCATCATTGATGGCCTCGTCGACGACGAGCCGG
>JAYMSW010004561.1:0-10869 GCA_036897725.1 Erodium texanum | reverse complement strand
TGCACAGATAGTCCCGCACTCCGGCATGATCGTGCTTGTAGAGGTAGCTGACTGCGATCCACTCGCAGAAGAAGGCAGAATCAAAGAACCGAATGAGCCACCCATTCTCGCCGGAGTCACTCGACGGATTGGACCTCGACGCAATCTCCCTCGGCAACTGGTCGGAATCCCCGCGAACAAGTCCCAGAAGCCCCACCATTATCCTACCATCAAAAACCCCAACCACCTCCGGCACCAATCGAATCACCACAGCCGATCACAGTCCACCGCCAATCCAAACCCGAACAATCCCCAAAACCTTCACGAGAATCACCAATCTATACCTCAGAAGAGCAATTTCACAACACCGAACTGAGCAATTACCAAACCCGATTCAAATTCTCACTCTAAAACCACTAGAAATTGAAGTAATTCAACCAGTAACATTGGCCGTCGCCGATGCGATTAGAACTTCCTCCGTTTGTTTCTCGGGAAAATACGAGGAAGGTGACAGGAAAGATCGGGAATTCCGTCGAGCAAATGAGAGTGAGTACATAAACAATGAGAACAGAGAGCAGATTGTGCTTACTGGAGTGAAGAACAGTTCGATGCGAAGCGGAGGAGACGGTGGATCGCCGGAATCTTTCGCCTGACGACGTCGTTTCAGCTGGAGGTCGTCGTGTTGGTGGTGAGAGACGATGGCGATATTACATTACAGTATTTTTTTAACTTTATTCGATAATTAATAGATATTAAATATGGGACTGTGCTAACCTGCGCCGAAGGCACAAAGTGGGCCGCTTTGGCACTATGGATGGTGATGACGTGGAATTTACTAAGGCTTGGAAATTTGAAAAAAGAAGCTTCCAAGCAATGATTGTCATTAATGTTGCACATGATTAACATTATTTACCGTTATTATTTAAAACACATTAATTTCAATCATAATGTTCCAATTGCTTCAAATTCAGGAAATGAATGATCGTTAAAATATTAGTAAACATTCACCAATATGTTTTTTATATTTATAATAATTTTGTAATTTAATTTGAATGATTACGTTGTTCATTCGTATTAAATTTGAGCGTTTATATAATTTTAACCAACATTATGTCTGTCTGAATTTGTAAGTTAAATTTAAAAACAATGTCATATCATATTGATGATGGAAGTATAGAGAGGTGCAACTAAGTAATATTGAGTCCAAAACTGTTAATATTCATTGGTTTAAAGAATATTTGTTAGGTCAAGCTCATTTTAAACAATTCGTTCATCAAACAAGTTTGTTTTTAGATCGAATCTAACTCAAACTCAATATAATAAGTTTGAACGGGATATTTTAAGAACCGGTTCAACGAAATCAATAAGTTTTGGGAGGACGAGGAAATGATTTACAACTCTATGCATAAAGAAATAAATACCACAAAAGATTCAATTTTATTTGAAGTTATGAACACAATCTCACACCAAACATCAAACATTGGTAACATTAAGCAAAAAATCTTGAGATTTCTTCTCATAGTGATATCCATTAGAGGCCGAAGCATCGGCCGAGAAAATCATCACTCCATTGATCACAAATCCATTTTCCTCTAGGAGACTCAACGCATCAAAAAATGAGTCCCCTTGAATCCCTCTCCCATTCACCTCATAGCTAGGTAACAGTTTATCTTTATCGAATTGATGGGATCGAAGAGTGAATGCTTGTAGGTATCCTGCAGGGGTCTTGACCTTATCGGTGTAGAACTGGTGGTTAACGTAGTCAATAACGTCCTTGTACTTGTTAAAAAGGTCGATGTAGGGCGAGACTGTTAGGTAATATGGGGCAATGCTGGCCACGGAGATGACATTTTGTTGCTTCAGGCGGGTGATGAGTTCCCCGATGCAGTACGCGAAGTTGTTTCCTCCCTTTTTGGGGAAGCTCTCGTAGTCTATGTCGATCCCGTCGAGATGATAGGTCGTAATTATGGACTGGAGAGAGGAGAATGCATTAGGGATCCAGACCTCGGGATCCGGATTGTACCTGTCAAAAATATGGGGCCCATATCAAATACATATAAAAGGTTAAAGATAGAACCAAGGGTGGACCTTGATTACACCCAACTATATAGACCGTTTTCACTTTACTACACTCAACTCTAAATTTTCTTTTTAACTACCCCAACTTTCATATATTTTCAACGTTACAATTTATATCACAAAATCACTTAGTTTACCGTTCATTTTTATGAAAAGACAAAATTACACTCGAATTTAAACCCTAAATTTGAATAACACCATAACCCTTATAGGTCCAACCCTCTAAACCCCAACCCTAAACCCTTAAAATGAACTCTAAACTTGAAAATTGTAAACAAATGAAAGTTGGGGTAATTCAAAAGGAAAAAAAAAATGAAAGTTGAGGTAATTAAAAAAGTAAATTTAAAGTTCGCTGTAGTCAAGTGAAAACGTCGTATAATTGAGTGTAGTTGGATGTAATTTACCCTATAACCAACTAAAAATGTTGACTTTTCATTTATGTGATCCTTGCTCCTATTGGGTTTGGAATGTCGGGTCTCATTAAGTTCTGACATTTTGCTTCCCTATTGAGTCAGGGGTATCGTGTCTTTGTCAGGTTCGGGATATTTTGTCATCCTTAACCCCTAGTTACGGGTCTCAGTTCGATATACTTAGTATGTTTAAATGAAATTTATAGTACCAACGAAGGACTGTATCCCCGACGCTCCAACCCGATAAACTCGCCATGACCTTCACGTTCGGGTGACTCTGCTTGACGGCCGTGACAGCTTCCGGAGTTAGGGTATCCGCCCAATATTGGGAAAACTTGCCGTTTTGGGGCTTGCCGGAGGGATTCGCATCGATTGCAAACCCTAGTAGGAAATGGAAGTCTATGCCATCTTCAATAGGAACTTTGTCAAATGTCACCGGAACTCCGGTTGCTCCGATATATTCCATCATAACCTTCCCACCTAAATTTCATCAACAAAAACAAGAAAAATAGTACTAAATAATCCGAGCTTGTTTGTGTGTATTAAGGTTCTTGTACACAGGTTTTAACATTGGCATCTCCGAAAATACCTGTAGAGTTGGTTCCTCCTGCAAACAAAATTAGACCCGTTAATAAATAAGTTATTATTCGATAAATCAAAATTTAAAGACTCAATTAAAACATTTCTTTATGCATACAAATTATCTAAAAATGATTTACTAGTGTTTCTAAAACTTAAATAGTAACAAAAGATCTCTACCTTTGGGTTTGGTTCTACCAAGTCTACACCATGGTTGTGTGCATTGCTTGACTTCACCTTTGCCCTCTAAGTGCTCATACAAATTTGAAAAACACAATTAAACACTGAGTTTATATCGTAAAATTCAAAAATTACATATACTCAAATTTAAAATTTAACAACACGAATGTAACATTGTTATAAACGAATACGTTTTTGCCTTACCAGAGAAGTTTAGTGAAATCAACACGAATGCAATAAAGAGGACAACACAAAGCTTCGCCATATTGGTTAGATTTCGAAGAGTAATGTGTACCCTTCGACAATGTGTATATATAGTTTTTCTTAGTTGTATTTAATTAATACTACTAATCGCCGGCCTAATCAAGTTTAGTGTACTTACAGCATTTTTGTACAATATTATAATCATTCGGAGGATTAAACTATGTTTGTGTATTGTTTCTATCTAATTAATTGCTCATTGTTAGTCTCATTGTCCTCTTGCAGCTACATTTGTATTATTCAGGCTAATTCTGCATTTTTGGTGTTTTCCTGATCCTGCATTTATGGCCGTTGATTAAAAATTGGCCATCGAAGAGACGGTGAGGATCTCACCAGCAAGATTGCCGTACGGATTGGACAAAATCAAGCACAAAGATAGCATTCACTTTTGTTGTTTACGTTCGGAGTTATATACATTTATGAATATTAGATCGTACAAATGATTCAATCTAATCTAAGATACTCTAACGAGTTTTTGCAACTTTAAGTTTAAATACGAATTTACAGAGAATTAGTTCAACATAACATGAGGTCGATGGTCATTTCAATACAAATATATCGAGTTGTTAGTATTAGATTTGTATTGTAAATACATCTTAAAGGGAAAAAAAAGATGATATAATATCATTAGGTCAACCGATCCCTTATACATATAAATATATCATTAGTTTCATTTGTAGTAAAAAAAAAAGCAGATTGATCTTGAGAGGGCAAAATATATATATGAAAAAAAAAAGAAAGTTGACCACAGTGGGAGTCGAACCCACGACCTTCTGATCCGAAGTCAGACGCGCTAATCCACTGCGCTATGCGGTCTTGTTTGATCTTTTGTGCAATACAAAATAACATATACAAAATTAATCTTTGGATTACATGGTAAATTACAGGTTATGGCTCTTTCAAAACTAGACCTTGTTCTTCATTACACTTTCTAGAGACTTCAAAAATGAACCTGAAACAACCAATCTTCTCCATCAATGGAGCTGTGTTATCAAAATTCTCCATAAACACTTTGGAATATATATACAGACCTTCCATTTGCTGCTATGTGGTGAGAGTGTCAGGAAGATTGGTGGGTGCTCCGAGCACGTCACCGCCAACATCAGGAAAGGAATAGTAACCTTCCCGGGCCTTGACTTTTCCTTCCCCTGTCACGTTGACCGGGTAATACATCAGGTGACCTGTCATCTCCCCGTAATCTGCATCAAGATACGCGTTCAGGTTGTGCATGGCGTTCTCATTGACGCTCCTCACACACTCCAAAGTATGTGGTTCTTGATGTACTTTCTCGAGGCTTCCCAGGTGCTCTGCCCACAGAGACATCCTGTATCCATAGACCTGCTTCAGACAAGTACTCTAGTCATTGTTAATCGTGTTTCATGATCTTGAACTGATTTGTTTGTCAATGGTGGGAAGTCAAATGAAATGGGCATTGATCATTTGATGAATACATATGTTATGTTCAGTGATGGTTTGGAAGGATCGTACCTGCCCGCGTGGATGAGCCTGCTTTTCTGACCAAGTGTACTTCCTTTGATATGCGCCCATTGCGATTTCAGTGTCCCTTGTACCATCCAAAGATCTTTGGTTGATGTTTGCCGATCCTATAATAACATATTCATCGTCTACTATCATCCCTTTTGCGTGGACGTATATCATGAATCTTCGGAACTTTTGAGCTGCTGCCTGTCAAACCAATGAAAGAAACATTTCCACTGCTATCAGGACAATCTCAAGAACTGCATAGGTGACTTATAGCAATGTAACAACAGAAGTCATGAGTCCTGTGTTAGGAAACAAAAGAAAAGGTAAGGTAGAACTAAGGCAATGTAGCTCAAACTGATATCAGAGCATTTGTTATGAGGCATTTGAGGATTACTATTATATGTTGAAGCCATTATGACATGATCTCGATAAAATAGAGGGATTATCTCCCTCAGCTATCAACTACTCAGAGTTTTTTAGTCTCATCTTACCCCATTTCTGTCAATTTTGGATGTGAAATGACAAAACACCCCCACGAGGGGGGAATGAATAATAAGGGTATTTTTGTCATTTCACTCTCTAAAGTTGACAGAATTTAGCTAAATTGAGACTAAAAAAACTTAATGGTTGTCAAAAACCTTTTCCACTTAAGGGTAGTTGATCGAGAAATATGCACTCTTAAAGGTAGCTGAGTGAGATTATCCCTAAAATAGGTGTCATAGCAAGCATTAGATAACATAGTTTTACCAGTGCTCGGTCTTCAGGTCTGTAATTAGCCAAAGCTGAACTCTGTGGAGATGGGCGCTCCCGTTTACCAAGGCAATAGAAGTTCAAGTAGTCTTGTGGATGATACTGGTTTGAAAGGCCTGCTTTTCCGATAGCTACGGCTACGACTCTATACATCATATTCATAGTTTGTGCCTGTGATCATTTGAAAAGGTTTTGGTTTTCAGTATTAGCAAGCTGAGAACAATTGTTGGTACTTGGAATCAATACGAGACTGACCTGCCAAAATAGAATTTCTTGCATGGCATTGCTACTTGGTTGACCCTCAGGCCACATGGGAATAACAATGTAAACAGAGAATCGTTCGTTTTTACTGATTTTGTTGGCGATTTTCAAGGCCAGTTCCATTGGTATTAAATTTTCTGCACCTGCTCATGAACCAATGCTTATAAGATGCCTGTGTAGTAGTTATATATATGAATGAAAGTCTATGAATTAGATATGAACAAAAATGAATAACATATTCAGAGGATGGTGGTGATAAAGAAAAATCAACAGGTTTCTGATATTTTAATTACTGGATGTCCTATAAACGTGTTGTATAGTGAACAAAATATGAACACATACATGCCTTATACTTGTACTCATTGCATATATGTGGACACTCACTGATATGCCAGAGATTTCTAACTATGTCGATTCAAGAAAAAACGGCAAAAAAGTGTCACGTACCGTTCACTTTTTGCAAATTATAGCCTTCTTCTTTGATAATGACAAAAAAATGCTTGACACTTGTATTTTTGTTGCACTTTGTATCAAATTGTTTCAAAACGATGATTAAATAAAAAGTGAAAAACAAAAAAAATCATTAATTTTCTTTCTCCTTCTATGTACAAAGAAGTAGAAACTTAAGGAGGTGAAAATGGTAGGTTTTTTGTTTTTTATTTAAAATTTCAAGGGCAAAATCGTTATTTTGAAACAAACTTTTTTGGCATTATCAAAGAAGAAGGCTATGATTAGCAAAAATAAAATAAATGAATAGTACATGATACTTCTTTGCAATCATCCCTCAATTCAATGACAAAATCTTCTGGGTTAGTAACTTGTAAAAATTGTGACGATGAGAATTGAACACCCGGTGATTACACACCTGCATTTTTGTATGAAGGCCAGCAATATGAAGATCCAAGAAAATACTGATTCTCAATGTATATGAAGTGTTGCGCTGATCTTATTGCTGTCACATATGCCGTATGGATGCTTTTATCTACTTTCACTTTCTTTTCGCTGACCAAATGCTGAAAACCCAAATAAGGATCAAGAAGAGTAACAAAAAAGACTGTATTGACTTCATATAATAAGGATATTTTCAACATTTCACACAAAAGCTTTCGCAATTGGGGTAAAATGAGACTAAGAAAACATAAGGGGGTGTCAAAAACATTTTAAACTTAAGAGTAGTTGATTGAGAAAGGTTCATTCTTAAGGACAACTGAGTGAGATTATCTCTAAATTCAACGCTGGCTAAAGCAATCTAACCTGAGCCTCAGCTTCTGGAGTATGCTTTGAAAACCCCTTTACAGTTCCTGAATCAATTGACCGAAATACCTACCGAAACAAAATCTGGGTCTATCAGTATTTCTATATAAAGTCATCAAAATATATGATTTTTTTAATAGGAAAAGGTCTAATATCTCACTTGCACGTGCCAATTCTCAGGATCTTCTTCGTCATGAACACGCAAGGCTTCATCATGACCTGAAGAGGGAGTATGTATCCAAGAAATGCGCTCTAACTTTAACAAGGCATCATCACTCCAACGAGAGCCTTTTTTGAACCTGAAGCGATTCTTTGTGCTCTTACCCCATCTTTGCTCAAAATTTGTATATATGTCATATGCAGCTGGGCCCTCGATTTTACAGTGCAAGTCGTGCCATGGTTGTCTTGGGCCACTACTACGATCCTGCATTGGAAGTATTGCAAAAATAATATTGGAATTTCGTTTTGCTCAGCAATATATTGGAAATATTGTACAATCGAACTAAATCAGTACCCAGAAAATAAATTTCTGCCAATTTGTAATGAAACATCACTGGCAGAAAATTCACTGAGTAGATCTGGTAACTTATTGAAAATAAACTAAACTAAGATCAATGATCCTAACATCATTTGATAATTGATATTAACTATGAAGAGTTTACATTGTAACAATTAAACTAATTTTTGAAGCATAAGTGATATGAATCTATTATGTTCATTGTGCTTGTTACTAATAATGTACCATACATAACTGTTGGTGGCATCTCCAATCGTACCATATTGTCATAATCAAGATCAATCAATAATACTTTATATTTCATAATTCAACAGTTTTGAAATATACCAGATGCATAAATAATATCAAATGTCAGCAATAATAAGAAAATAACCTAAGAAGCGTTAGCTAGAAAGATGCTTTGAAATAGTAACTTACGGAAAATGTAGGATTATGAACATCATTTGCAAAGATGGTATCGATATCACGAAATATCCTGTGTTCAGGAGTGTCATATCTGCCATCACATAAATCCAGACCACCTATGAAAGAAGTTATTTTGCGGTCATTTCCACCAGCTTGACTGTCGAGAATCAAACATTTCTGGTGATGTGTGAAAAGAGTTCCCACAACCTGGACCACAAGGATCCTTCCAAATCAGCTGATAAGCTAAAAAAATTTAGTTGCTTATTCTGTATACAACAATATGACAGTATATTGTTTCTTTTTAATGATAGAAATAGTTAGGCCATAGATGTTAAACTAAGGGAAAATATTACTCAGCTACCCTTAAGTATGCACCTTTTTCCATCAACTACCCCTAAGTTAAAAAAGTTTTTGACAACCTCCAAGTTTTTTAGATTCAATTTACCCCAATTCAGTCAACTTTCTGGTGTAAAATGTCGAAAATATTTCGTCATTTCACACCCAAAAGTTGACGGGATTGGGGTAAAATGAGACTAAAAAATACTTAGGGGGTTGTCAAAAACTTTTTAAACTAAGGGGTAGTTGATTGAGAAAGGTGCATACATAAGGGTAGCTGAGCGAGATTATCCCTTAAACTAATGACTGGTCAACACACATGTTGCTTGACAACACTAAGCTTGTTGCTGCCATATCGAGGAGAAAGCACACAGTGAACACTCGTATGTTTAAAGAACTTTCTAGTTTCTTCATCATGAGTCTGCATAACTCCTTCCTGCATCAAACACGATAATCAGCTCAAGTACACATAAACATAGCAACTATATGCATACATGTTTATCATGAATTACATAGCCTTACAGTTTTCAATAACATTCTGTCATGTGAAGTTTTATCGTCCCAAATCAGCAAAACAACACGAACTCCTTCCTGAGACTTGTATTTCAACAACTCTCCGAGCGATAGCTCACCTCCAGGAGGCAAAGGCCTTGTAGGCTCTCTCACAAGCTTCACGGGATGGAACACAGACCACCCAACAATGTAGATCAGGTAGTGAGCTTCCAAAATAGCGTGGCACATGTCTTCCCAGCATGTACGTTGCTGATAAATTTTCCCATCGTCAAGAGCAATCTCAGGCAGCATTTTATCAGGTACATGAGCGTCTTGATAAAGAGTCACGCTACCTCCTTTGCGTAGTGGGAAATACGTATTTGGAACTCCAGTGTAGTCAGGCCCGGAACCAATACCATGATTGTAAAAACCCTCGGTTTCTACATGCCTAAACTCGATAAAAACATGAAGTTCTGGGTAAGGTTTCAAGGGATCTCCATACGGGCCAACGATAGGGAACCAATCATTGATCTTATCTCCTCTGAGGAGTTTATCAGCAGCTATCTCCACAACCCCAATCAGCTGAGCCCCAAGAACATCATTGTCCTTAACCAGAAACTCCACTTTGGTTGCTGGGTGAGCCACTGGTACACAGAAATGCTCGTCCCACAAAGGGTTTTCTGAGTTCCCAATTACTCTGGTTTGAGCAATGGTAGCACCCGCTATGCAGAGAGATACATAAGGGTCGCTAGTGATAATAGGAGATTTACCTGACAAGCGCTTCTTTTTGAATTGAGACTGGCAAGTATCGAGCACACTGAAACATTTTCTCATTCTTTCTGAAGTTATATCCATATTGGGAAGAGACTTTGCTTCGTATACACATACATTGAGTGTACCGTGCAAGAAACGATCTCCATAAGGCCCTCCCCTGTTGGTTGGAGAATGAGATTCGTCGTCGTGCATGTTCATCCCAAATTGTGAGCTAAGCAGACGTCAAATACTGAATACATCTCATTTTTGCTAAAGAAAGACCTGTAACTTCATCAATCATCACCAACCAAGCTTATGTCTAGGATTCACATACATATAGTTTGTCTAAATAGCCATATCTCAGAGCTCATGAACACCATTAATGGTGATCTAGAGATGCATCGGCATAGCCAAATCCTCGAAGCAACACAGCATTTATATACACTTCATATCTTCTTAGAATGTTCTTCCTAGAGACCTTAAACTAGCCCAAGAATCATCTCCAACTGAAACATTCAAATAAGGAAATGAGATTAGACACAAAACATGTTCACAACCCGATTCATCATACATACATTCAAAAGAATTTCCTCCAAATTTCACCTAAACTGATAGAGGAAACAAAGAAGCACGAACAACCAAACCCATTGGAATTAAACGATAGTCACAAAAAAAAACATGAATAAATTCATAATAACAACATCAACTATCAAATAAAATTTGGGGAAAACCCAGAATCATAGAAGCCATATTCTACAGCAAGTCATACATTTCACGGGTTATTCTTCATCAGCACCTCCGTTGTTACAATCAATGTAACAGAAGCCCCAATTGCTCATACATGTCAAAATCAATTGCAGCATTGCGAATCATTAAGCCAACCCAGTAACAAAGTCAATATTTTCTGAACAACCCTCGTCCCTAAAACTTCAAAACAATATTTGAAACGATAATCATATAGTACTTACTATAGATATATAGAAGCAAATCCGAGATACCATAACATCCCTGAAAAAAACTTCGAAAAAGTCGGGTAAAGAGAAGAACCGGAGATGAATCTGAGATCTGATGGTTGACGGAGGGTGTTTGGGAGGGGAGAAAGTGTAGCTTGGAGGAAAGGAAACAGTG
>JAYMSW010004560.1:0-10870 GCA_036897725.1 Erodium texanum | reverse complement strand
GTGGTATCTAGAGAGCAACCGCACATCCTACATCCTTGAATATCCTTGATCCCATGCCTTCTCAAATTCTCTCCCGTCGAAAGAAAATCATACCACATCCTCCAAGCAAATGCGTGCATTTTAGGTGGCAATAATACATGTATCTATTTTTTGCCTCAAAATATTCAATAATAATAATAATTACCTGTCAATAAGACGAGAAAGAAAAGGGTGCAGAGGACAGGCATGAAAGAGGATTTTAAGACAGCCATTATTTAGACACTAATTAGAATTTTGAAGGATTGATGGTATGTTCTTTTTCCATATATACAGTGGAAATATGCATTTATAGACAAAGATTAGAAAACCTAATTTCTGGAATTATTTTTCTTTATTGATTAAAATCAGCTATGGCAGGGGAAGGAATTGTGAAATTGGTTTGACATTTAACTAATACAGTTGAGGTTTCCAATTAGGAAAGAAAAAACCACATTTTTTACTTTTGATTAATTAAACTCAACTTAGATTTATTTTTTTGTGTGGAATGTAACTTAGATTTTTAAATAAAGAGGGTTGCTCGTTTAGTTTGTTCAGTAGTGTGTTGTTTTTGAGCTTCTTTTGCATGCGATTGTTTCTCCTCATGTCTGTTCTATCTGAATTTAAGGAAGATGAGCAAGAACACTAGTTTTGAGACCCGTGGGGGGGCGTGTGGGCGATGCGTACTCGTCAAACAAAGTGTCAGTTACGTGTAACTTCGGTGCGCATTTATTGTGTTATTTAGTACACATTTTTTTGTGCTATTAAGTCTAAGCTAGTTGTCTGCGCGACGCGAGCTATTCTCATTAAATGCTGACTATTGTAATTATTATTCCCAATAAGTGTACAATCTGTGAAGTTTATTACCTTATTCGTTTCAAAAGTTAATATATGTATGACGATGATTGATATATAATATGTGTATCAATTTTTCAAAAACAAAAACTCAATAAGAGTTAATTAAGGTTAAGTTAGATTTTGGGGTTAGTTTTGGGCAGGGCTGATAGTTAAGTTGAACTGTATATGAGTTTTTGACAAATGTTGGTCAGGGCTCAAATAAAAATAAAAGCATATGATTAAGTACAAACATATTTTAAAATACAAATAAATAGACTAATCTTACCACTTTTTTTTTATTATTGAATGTTGATACTTGATACCCCTTGTCACTATTTGATGTAATGACTCAACTTTTAGTATTTTTATTCTTTTCTTCATTCCTGCTTCGTTTAAACTCCGATTCACTTCGTTCTAATGTCAGTATTTTTATTTTCTCATGATCTACAAAATAAGACCATTGAAGCATAAATTTTAACCCTAAACACAAAACCCTAAAACCCTAACCATAAACCCACAACCCTAAACACTAAACCTTAACCCATAAACTATAAACCCTAAACCTTTTTCAAAATATATACTTCACCGGTTTTTTTTTTAGACCTCGAAAGAAGAAAAATATTGACATTGGAACGAAGTGAATCGGAGTTCATACGAAACGGGAATGGATAAAAAAGTAAAAATGGCGAAAGTTGAGTAAGTGCACCAAATCATGACAAGTGGCAGTATTGAAAAATTGAATGACTGAGTTTGATCCACTGGTTTGTATTTTAATAACAAGTTTATATTTGAACGTAAACTCCAAATAAATTAGCCTTAGGTAGTATCGTTTGAAAAATCGGACTCGAACCAAGTCATCTATTGTTATGTATATGTCTCTATGATCTCGTACTTTAGTTTGCCTTCTATGTTTGAATTACAAAATCTCAATTTATGTGCGTTCAATTTTAATTATTCGTAGTTTGCATGTTTTAACTTTGAAACAACAGTTTATTTTATTATTGAAACAAATTAATAACTTATTAGACAGTGAGTGATTGTATCATCATTTTCCATGAGTTCCACAGCTCGGGTTCTCTAGTAGAAACCCAGTATTACATATCTATGGCTAAAAAATTATGTTTGTAAGAAAAATATCTCATTTTGTATTATAATTTTAAAACTATAGTTGTCTTTGATCATTGAAACTATTTTTATATTTATTCTTTTAAATATCTATGGCTATATTTCATATTTCGACCCATCTATTGTTCCATTGCCTCTCTTTGTTTAAAAGACCTAACCAATTAATTACTATACAACAACAATTGCGAATTGGTTGGAGAAGCCCAACAAGAAATGGGATAAATGGTGGGTAAATGATACATTTGCTGGGGACTCGAACCCTAGCCAAAAAGACCATGGTTCAAGTGCCTTTACCACTAGACTAACCAGCTTTGGTAACAGACATAAATCTTAATCTAGGCTAAACTATGTTTGTGCATTTAGTTATGCTGGGCGGAGAACATTTCATGTCCACGTGACGATATCCCAGAGGTGGTTTTAGAAGGCCCAGTGCGATCACGAGTCCTGCATGATAGACATAAATCTTAATCTAGGTTAAACTACCTATGTATATTTAGTTTTGTCAGGCGAAGAACATATTATGTCCACATTACGGCATCCCAGAGGTGGTTTTATAGGGCCCAATGCAACCGCAGGTCCTACATAACAGGAAGAAATCTTAATCTAGACTAGAATATTTACAAACTAACTCTTACTTCCCTCTTGCACTCGTACAAATTACCTATTAGGATTTGAACCTCCGACCTCAAATAGGTGAGAGAGCTTACTGACTGTCAGGCTAACCCCAATGAGCATGTTTCTTATTTTCTTGAACAAGTCGTAAAAGTTCGACCCTACCTAAAAATATTGATCCGACGAGCTTTACACATGGAAAGAAGAGCGTATGTGTGACAAATCGATGGACCTAAAAGCTTTAAGATACGCTTGTTTTGGACGTGGGAGAGGCAAATGAGTCGTTTTCCTATAACCAGACAAGTCGTTGAAAAACCAAATCTTAGTTAACATGTTTAGCTCGACCCACATAAGAGCTCATACTAGATTCAGTTATACATCTTTTATACATAACTATTAAAAAAATTACAACATTATTTCGAGTTTCCTAGAATTTTAAAAATAATACATGTATCTACTTTTTGCTTGAAAATATTTAATAATAGTTACCTGTCAATAAGATGACAAAGAGAAGGGTGCATAGGACAGGCATGAAAGTGGATTTAATTAGGACAGCCATTATTTAGATACTAATTAGAATTTTGAAGGATTGAGGGTATGTTCTCTTCTATACAGTGGAAATGTGCATTTTATAGACAAAGATTATAAAACCTAATTTCTGTTATTTTTTGGAAATTTTTTTTTGTTTTTGTTTATAGATTAAAATCAGTTAATGTTTTGGTTGTTAGTGTCAAATGACATTGCCCCGAAGGAAATATTTAGAAAATGTGGGGCCAAACTTGGAATCTTTGATTAGCCATTCATAGAGATAGCATGTGACTCCTAATATTCTTTATTTCCAATTCCAAGCCTCAAGCTATTGAAGATTAAATGATTAATTAATATCCTCGTACTCGAACAATGGGCTTAAGGTATTAAGTCCCAATATCTTTTAGTGATTTCGAGGGCATGGGCCTTCTAAGTCTGTTCTTAAATTGAGTTACATTATCCAATTAGGCCCATAAGACCCATACACTTGCTCCAAGTATTAGTTCAAGCATATAGGTTGAATCGGATTTTAATATGGTATTCATAATCAAACTTCAAAACGTAGGATTGTTTAAACTGAATAAGATTAGAAGATTAATCTTGCGTTTTGACGTCAATAATGCTCTTGTGTCGTACAAATATTGTTTAAAATGAACAAGATTAAAAGGCTGATCTTACGTTTTAACATCATCAATTTTCTTTGAGTCGTGCAAGTTTATTAGTTGAATACTTTAAAGATACCTTTCCTTTGACAATTAATCTAAAAATTAAAGATTCGTAATCTTGTGACTTTTATCCATCAATTATGGACTTATTTATCTATTTATGATTTGTTGGTTCTTAACTTAAGAATGTAAAAGTTGACCTACAAATCTAATTTGATAATGAATGATGACCACTATATGGTTATGGGACCTTCCTCCTTGTGGGGGTGTCCTTGCTTTGGTGCATTCTTATATTCCTAGCTTCTTATTTGCCAATGCTATAGCCTATAGCCCCAGTGGAATATCATTTTTCTCAACTTTCAGCTATGTTTTCAAATAATTTCATAAATGCCCTTGCACTCAAAGTAGAGGAAGATCATAACCAAACCCATAAGTTTCCCTTAAGATTTGGAGGAACAAGGAAAAATAATTGCAATGATGATTGAGAATTATTGGAATCAAAAGTAGAACAAGTAGAAGAGATAGTATTCTCATGTCTGGCGTTTGTTGGTTACTCTGGTCGACCGTCTAGATTCGTACTTGACAGCCAGATTCATCATGGAGATGGTTCGGTCATCGTGTTTCCCCGTTCCTGAGGCACGCTCGAGATCGGTGATTCGTATTTGTTTCCGGATCGTCTTCGTTCGTATTTCTTTTAGTTAAGTTGTTTGTTTAGTTATGTTTGTTAGTCAATAAGTTGCTAGCGTCATATGGTTGTGTGCCAGCGTCAGCTGGATTAGTACCAGACTTTTGTCTATTTAAATGTGCATCCAAAACACTCAGGTCCTTTCATTTAAGTCTAGACTATAAGCGGTATCCGAGTTATGCTTTGTGAGTAGCTGACTGCAGGAATCTTATTTCCACCAAATCTAAATTATAAAGACTTTTGTGTTGAACGTCCAACAGATAATATATATCTTCCGTTGATATATAAAATTGATAACAACTTTTATATATAAAAAAAAAAAAAAAGAGACAGCCAAAATAAGATGTATATATAAATATTATGTATTTATCTCCCCACATATCTATGATTATATGAAGATCATGAAAGGTTTGGGGTTGAGTTTATCTAGTGAAAAGAAAAGTATTTTCTTATTTTATTGGTAATAAAACTTGTCACCTCAAACCTTTATTAAAGTTGTTGATAATGATACGAAACCCATCACTTAGTGAATTAACATGGATCTTAATTAACAATAGGCACAAATGTCTATTAGATTAAAGGTAGAAGATTAGATTATGTAAAGGTTTTATCCAACAACATTTGTCCCATATTTTTTTTAGTTTTTGACAAACTTTAACATATTGTTTTCGTAACTTTCTTTTATTGTACTCACGTACAAATGATATTTAACCTGACTTGCCTATGAGTTGCACTCATATAATTGTATCGGTTTCATTTGAATATCTGACTCTAGAAAAGGAAAGAGAACTTATTAACCACCAAACTGAGTTCTAATAAAATGTTAATGCTCGACTAGCATCTATAAACAAAAAATTTAGAGGTTGATTGTAAATAATGTAATTTATATTATTTAATAGGGAGACTCTGACCTGTTTAAACAAAATAATAAAAATAACTATGTTCAATTTCTTTAAAATCTAAAATAACACTTCTATTTAATTTTGTTCAATAAATGATAACCACTGAATTTGGACAGAGGATCCTTAATCACAATTAATTAACCAAAACTAAGTAAGTGTGAACATGATTGCACCAACCAAATCATTGCCAACCTACCTTTTGCAGTCAAATTACATTTGAACTACAACCATAATGATTTTCTCTCTAAGCAGCAGCCAGGAAAATTCCCCATGACATTTTCCACGCATCCAAACAGTAAAAAGTGCATATGTTTCAAGTCTCACCAAACACACGTCATAAAGAAGATTTAATCTCAATGATCGTATTGGGATTAGTACCAAAGAAACAAATAAACATCCCAAATCAATCTTATTTATTCGCAATTAAATCAATAAGGGTTAATTACAAAAACTAACTATAAATATATATATACAAGAAGCAAAGTCATTTTAATTGGTCATCAAAAAATATCGGTAAATAAATTTTTTGTTTGTAATCCATTAACTTTGATAGTTTTTAAACCAATATTTTTTAAAATCCCTAAAATACCCCTCCCCTAGAGTAAACCCTAACTATTCAAACCCTAAACTACCCTCTCTCCAAATCTAACTCTAAAACTATAGTTTTCCCTAGATCAACCCCTAAAATTTCATTAAAAAACTAATGGTATTAGTCAATTTGCAAACAAAATTTTTTTTATCGTTAATTTTTGCACCCTTAATTTTTGCAAAACAAGATTAGTTAACCGTTGTTTTTTTTTTTATATAGTTATCTTCCCACGCCAATCTTTGAAACAAAAATAAAGGTAGGTCAATTAGATGAGCACAAGCGTTGGGGTAAGGTAATTTTGGTACTGATTTATATGTATCATCATTTTATAAAACTGATCGAAACTATTCAATACAAAATCACGTATTTTTTTATCGGTAATAACCACCGCTATAATTGTTATTATATATTGTCATATGTCTCATCAAACTAATCAATTATTTTTCATTTATAACGAAGGCTGATGTTCTTAATAAATATCGGGTTTGTGGGTTTGTTACATACTTTGTGTGGGATGTTCGATTGGCGAGTTTTGCTCCATCGAGTTTTTCTTATCAGATCGAACTTTTGACAAGAATATTAGACAAATCTTTTTGTCATGGATATGCATGTATTATTAGTATATGCAAATCTCCTGATCAAATGCTTGGAACAATCGTATAGTTGATTTGGGAATCACAATCCACAAAATCATCTTTTGCATTGTCTTATTATGTAGAACAAACATGTGAGGCAATATCTCCATTTATACCAAATCCTCATTTTTAGATATCAATCTCCCAAATCATATTTAACTAATCCGAAATTATAATTGATCTAAAGTAAAAAAAAAAATCAAAATAAAAGAATGGAATTGGAAATGATGAGAGGTGGGTGCAGGATAAGCACGTGGACATGACCTTTCGAATAGCCCATTATAAATTTATAGAAAACAAAAATATTTGTCAATTCTCCCATTTCTTTCTTGCTCAAGATTTTATTTTTATTTTCAGTTTCTACAAACACAACCTTAAATTTCAAGTTTATTAAGATCAGACAAAGATTCTCACTCTCCAATTGGAGTAATCTTTGTGTGTGTTCTCTTGTGTTTGTGTGTATCTGTTTGGTCCATTCTTGTAGCTGGACCAGCTCAGGTGAGCTAATGAGCTTATATTTGTGTACTTTAATGTTCTTTGTTTTTGTTTGATTGCTTGGTTTCATGAGATTGGGGTTTTAGGTTTTTGAATTCAAAATTGCAAGTGTCTGATTCTTTTGTTTGTGGGTATGTTCAAATCATATTGGGTTATTGAATTTGACTCAAAAGTTTTGAACTTTGGAGGTTTTGAGCTTTTGGGTTCTTATCACTTTCACCATATATATATATATATATGGTCATTACAACCTAAGGCTAAACCTAAGACTTTCTCTTTCACTTCCACTTTGTGATTCTTTTGTTTTGTGGGTATGTCCAAATCAAAATGGGTTATTGAATTTGACTGAAAAGATTTAAACTTTGGAGGGTTTGAGTTTCTGGGTTCTCATCACTTTTCACCATATCAGTCATGAAGTTTATGAAGCTTGGATCGAAGCCCGACACGTTCTACACAACTGAGTCAGTAAGGTAAGAGCAGCTTGTTCTTGAGCTTAATCAAAACATCCTCGTAGGTTGTCTGAAAGATACCTAAAGTCTTGATCTTTCTTCTTTATTCAGGTCAGTCTCCTCCGAGGTTTCAAGTGACCTCATCGTCCAAGTAAAGGGTACTCGATACATGCTTCACAAGGTAAGCTTTTTGTTAACATATGTATAGTGACGGAGACTTCATGTATGTAATAAGCATGAGGTCACTGGTTCCGATCCTCGTACTTCTGATTTAAAAAAAAACATCTTCAAGTGAGCTCAATTGTACTATGATCTTAATTTGGCCATGTTTTGCAGTTTCCTCTGTTATCAAAGTGCTTGCATTTACAGAGACTCTGCTCGGAATCGCCCGAATCGTCCCCGATCAAGATAGTCCAGCTTCCTGATTTCCCGGGCGGGATCGAAGCTTTCGAGCTCTGCGCAAAGTTCTGCTATGGCATCACAATCACACTAAGCTCCCACAACATTGTCTCCGCAAGATGCGCTGCAGAGTACTTACAAATGACAGAGGATGTCGAGAAAAGCAACCTCGTATACAAGCTCGATGTGTTCTTGAATTCTTGCATCCTCCAAGGTTGGAAAGACTCGATCGTGACCCTCGAAAGCACGAAACCTTATCATGTCTGGTCTGAAGAGCTCGGCATCACTAGCAGATGTATCGAGGCTGTTGCTACCAAAGTCTTGACTCGGCGGAGATGGGCCGAGGACACGGCCGAGCTGAGCATAGACTTATATTGGAGAGTCATGATAGCGATCAAATCTTCCGGGAAAGTACCCGCGAGCCTAATCGGCGATGCACTCAAGGCTTATGCATCGAAATGGCTTCCATTAGACTCGGGCTCAGGTTCAGAGTTCAGTGTTCAGGGTTCAGATTCGACTAGTGAGATCAAGGTCTTGGAATCAATCACAAGCTTGCTTCCATTAGAGACCGGCTCTGTTTCTTGCAGCTTCTTGCTTAAGCTCCTGAGGGTAAGCAATGTACTCAACGGGCCATCTTCTTCGAAGATGGAATTGGCAAGAAGAGTCGGGCTTCAGCTCGAGGAGGCGAGCCTCAGTGATCTCCTAATCCCATCTTCATCGTACTCGAATGGTACATTCAATAGTACAGTCCACGACGTGGACATAGTCATGGTCATTTTGGGGGAGTTCATGTTACAGGGTCAGACTCCTCGGACTAGCCCTCCGAGATTGGGGTTCGAGAGGAGGAGAAGGTCTAGGTCTGCTGAGAACATAGAGTTCGAGTTTCAGGAGAGAAGGAGATCTTCCTCGGCATCATCGCATAGCTCGAAACTTAAGGTTGCAAAGCTTGCGGATAGGTATTTACAAGAAATTGCTAAGGATGTGAACTTGTCTATGTCGAAGTTTATTACATTGGCCGAGACTATACCGGGCTTTGCCAGGCCCGATCATGATGATCTCTACAAAGCCATTGACATTTATCTCAAGGTAATTGCAAAAAAAAAAAATATATATTATCGACTTTTTGCATTTTTAAACGATTGTGACACTGAATTTATATTTTGTTGTATTTTGTGTCAATTTATTTCAAAATTACGGTTTTACCCTTACGGTTCAGGGTTACAACCGGTAATAGTTTGAAGATAAAAAACTAGCTTGCAAAAAGTCGATAGTACATGTATTTTTTGCGGGTTATGATTCAAATTTTGAAACTAATGTAGTAAATTGTCGTGCTTGAACGATTCAGGCGCATCCAGGGCTCAACAAGAGCGAAAGGAAGCGATTATGCAAAATCTTAGACTGCAGGAAGCTATCGGGAGACGCTTGCGTGCACGCTGCACAGAACGAGTTGCTTCCATTGAGGATTGTAGTGCAAGTTCTCGTCTTTGAGCAAGCACGAGCTGCTCTTGCTGGTGGCAAAGTGACCGAGCTGCCTAGCGACCTCAAGGCCCTCATAACAGCACATAACAAAGACCCGTCGAGGCCACATGTTTCATTGAGCTCTAACTCTACTAAAGGAGAGGATAGATGGAGTGTCTCGGGCCTAAAGTCACCCAAATCGAGCATCTCAACGTTAAGGATAAAGCTAGCCGAAGATGATGATGACTTGGAGCCCGATGGGATTGAGAGATCAACCAAGTTCATGTCGTTCTGTGCTCTTCCTGTTAGACCGTGTAGAATGTTCAGTAAGTTGTGGTCCATCAATAGAAATGGTAGCGAGAAACGTTGATCGATTGGTGATTTTTACGATAACTCATCTCAACTTTTTCGGTCGTCTTTGCTCTTTAGATGCATTTTGCAATCTTTAGGGAGGAAGAAGTATTCAAGAACATACTTAACTTCAATGTGAATTGTTAAAGATCTCTTACTAAATCTGAATCTCTTTCGTCGAGAAAAAAAAACTATCAAAAAAATATAAATATAAAAACTGAAATCAGTGACTTTATATATTTTATATGATGTCTTTTTCACTTTACTCACAACTTTCTGTTTGTTTAGGACTAATGTCGGTCCAAGATTAGTTGTGACTGTCCATGAATCTGTCTGTATATGTATGTTATGGCTCATTGGATCCTCCATATTTTGATGAGTCTGATCTCAAGTCTCAACCTTGTCTGAACTTTGGTAGGCCACTCTGTTCAACGTCAACCCAAAAATGTTCTAGATTCGGACAAAAATCACTACCTGAGTGACACATGTAAATTCGTCGGTGATCATTAATGGATCCGAACAAGATTTAATGGATGCTGCATTATTGAGTCGTGTCGTGTCAAGCTTACCCAATCAGATGCCCCCACTACATGGGATACATATAATGTGGGTGCATTGGATAGGTTTGATGTAACCTTAATGGCCTCAAATGGCTTACTCAATTGTAAGAGCAACTGTAACGGATCGTCGGTGATAAACCTCCATATCAATAGAATCAAGGGAAGAGAGAGATTATTTTAGAGCTGATGATATTTTTGAGAGAATATCGGTAGCATCGACGTCAGTAATAATGGAACCGAAACGAGAGGGAGAGGAGAGTTTTTGGATGTAATTAGGAACCTAGGTGTCATCCACTGATTGATTTGATAATATTAGTCTCAAGCAAGGCATCAACTCTACGTGGAGAGTCAATGATGAGATAGTGTTGATGCCAGTACTTTTTCACTCGAGGCCAACACCGATGCTATCTCCCTAGTATTGGTCTGACACCGACCATTAGACTTGCTCTAAAGACAATTACTTGCTATTTTATCCCTTCTTTATAGAATTCGTTGTATGAGAATGTCGGCAACATACGATAACCTTGAAGTAGTCTAGTCGTCTTTGGTCAAGCTATGAAGTTCC
>JAYMSW010004559.1:0-10870 GCA_036897725.1 Erodium texanum | reverse complement strand
ATATACATGAGTTTGTGGGGGTAAAATTGACTTTTCATATACCTTGTTAACAAATTTTGTTAAAGATAACAGATTTTGTCAAAGTTATTAATTTTTGGAAGTCTTGAGTTACTTATTGAGACGATAGGTGAGTTTGAGTTAGTAATTATAAATGAGAGATAGTTAATAACTTGAAACTAAAGTTTCCCCACACCTCTTTTGACTCGCTATATATCGTCATATTATTTATCCTTATCATTAGGTCGACGTTTGAAATCGACCCAAATCTAAAGCCGATGAAAAGCCTCCTCCAACTTCGTAGCAATTCCAAGTCAAAAATAGTTAAGGTCTAAATTAATTGATGGTTAACAAAAAGACTGTAATACCCTTCAGTTTCACTGTTTCCTCCAGTCCACAGCTGTATCACTCAATCCTAGACTCGAATCAGAGCCCCATTCCATTTCTCATCCTCGTCTCCGGATCTACCGACCCGAACCCAACACCTGAGCTTCCCTACCCTCGATCTGGAACCTGCCACGTCACTGAACGCACCCGCCGCCGGTGCTTCCTCCTCCACTACTGTCGCAACTGCTCCGGCGTCCTTCTCATTGTCCGGAAGTTGGTGTCTCATCTGTTCCATGGCTGGAACCTCGGAGCTCTGAGTTCATTCACGCACTAGGTTGTGAGGTAAGCGTCAACAATGCGTCTCCCATTTCAATCGGTTTCCGATCAATTTGATATATGTGTGGTTTGAATTCGTCAAATTTGTATCTTGCTGCTTCTAACCTGAACTGCAGATGAAAATTATGGGTTCTGAGTATTTATATTGTTTGTGGTTATTGAAATTCATTTGATGGCATTGTCAATTGTGAAACTTAACTGTGCCATTCCACTGATTAGAATGTGGCTGTGTGTCATTGTGGTCAAAATATTGTAATCCAATCAGAGTACATTTGTAATTTAGTCTTGAGCTTGAATAGAGCGTTTTAGATTCTTGGTAGCTTGGATTGGTTAATCTTCATGCAAAATTATGGAACTGAGTTAATTAGATGAGCTCATGCAATTGGGAAAAGTTCATATTGATTCTAGCATAGTTTTTGAATGGAAACATTTGTGTTCTAATTTAGATGAATCAACTTTGTGCATAGTGGATGGATTGGTTGTTTTCCTTCATAATTGTATCAATTGCAAGATTTGACATATTCTTGATGATTGTCTCACACATCATCAACATGTAAGTGATATTTATTTTGATTAATGAGTCCGTCCATTTTGGTTTTTTCCTCTGTCATTTATCTTCATATGTGATGTAGCTGAGTAAGTTAACAAGCTATCATAATGCTGAGTGAATCCTCTTTGCGTAGTGTTCTTTCAGTTTGCCTTTTAGACAAATGCTTTTCAGTGGTTATTTATGCATGCCTGTATTTTAGAATCTTGATGGTTATGCTTGCTGTTACAAAAATTATATATATATAAGCAATAAGATTTTCATCAAAAAGGAAATTCCAAATGCAGGAATTCCATACTGCTTACAACTAGTGAATACATGACTTTAAACATAAGCTAACTAAGATGAGGACTCCAAGGCTAACCACAGATCTCTACACCAATTCTCAAAATGGAACATTGGACAAGAAGATTTCCTTTCAAACTCAAGGCTAAAACACACACTCTTGATTTGAAACACGACTTACTCTATCTCCTCCACCTCACAGATATTGTTAATTCGTACAAAAAAAAAATTCATTTCCTTTTTAATGTAAGGAGATATCCTATAATTTTTGTCAGCTCCTGAAGATAGTATCTGACTGGCATGTTTGTGTTAGGCATGAAGATGCGCGTTGGGTGGCGTCAACTCCTGTTATATCTTCCTCTTCTCTTATTCCTACCTTACCTCTTCTCTGGTGATTGTTCTGTTCCCTAATTCAACTGTGATCATCTTGTATACTTTTCAACAATTTTTGCTTTGTTTGTCAGTTCTTGAGTTGCACCAAAATTCAGCTGTGGAAGACCAACCAAAGAAACACATCAAGAAGTTTGATCATCTGGTTCTTGGCCCTGTTGCTGGTCAAGGCCTGTACAATCGCTTACAATGCCAAGGTTGTAGCAATTTCCTTTTCTATAATAAATAATTTGTAATTCTGCCCCCATGACTTGTGTATATGAACTCTTGTTCTCAATTCAATGTGGGATCAGCACAATATGTATCAATTACAAAGTTTGTTTCTGACATTACTTTTTTATTTGCCATATACTTGCATGTTCAGATCATCGTATTTACCGGCTGATAAATTGGCATAATCTAATAAATCTAAGCTTTGAATGTTTCCTGCCTTTGATCTTTAGTCTTCTGACTAGCTTCATATGATATTTGTTCCTGTCAACATGTAAAATCCGATGGTCATGCAAATTAAGCATTGACATGCATACTCCCTCTGCTTGTGGTCATATGATTCTTGTGTGTGTGTGTGTATATATTTGTTGTTGCTTATATTACATTTTCTCATTTCTTCGCAGGCACTAAAGCTCTCAACAAAACCCAGTTTTCAACCACTCTCCACACGTCTAATATCAGAGATGGCATATCCTTTGTCACAGTCTTTACCATTTATAATACGACTCTTGATACTAATGTATCATCAAGCTTAGTTACTGTCGGGAATGCTTCATATAGTAAGGTGGAGCGAGCAATGGCTATCTTGGATGTCTTCATTAACTTCATTCAGGTAATTTTTGGTAAAATTGTGTGCTTGCAACCTAAATTTAGTTGGTTCTTTCGTAATAGACAAATGGGGAGCAGAGATATTTTAAATAATAGTGGGAAAACAAATTGTGTGGGGATGGTTACATAGCATTCTTACATGGCTAAGGTGATATTTTCAGGTAACAATGCCCAAGAGCGATGTGATTATTCTCACCGATCCAGCATCTGACCTGTCACTGCAGAGGGATAAGGTCACCATATGTCCCATACGGGGTGAATATTCACGAGGGAACCTAATGCTTCAAAGACTCAAGTCTTACATTGTAAGAGCACATTGCATGGAATAGGTACACATCATTTTACATACAGTATACCAATATTCTCTTGTCATTTTCACTTGGTAGGCGTTCTTGGAAACAAGACTTGAGGAGCTTTCACAGAGACAGAGTCCTATTAATCACTACATCTTCACTGACTCGGACATTTCAGTAGTTGGTGATCTAGGACATATGTTTCATGGGTACCCAACTTTTCATCTGGTTCTGACCTTCCGGAACAACAAAGAGCAGCCCCTTAACTCAGGGTTTATTGCTGTAAGGGGAACCCCTGATGGGATTCTAAGGTGCACAAGTTGTTAACACTTTTCTATACTCGGTTGGGTTGGTAGAGAAATTGGTCAAGTAAATAGATTAGTTTGTTCTAAAATAAAATAGTAGAGGCGCAGTGTTTGAGTTTGAATCTGATAGTGATTTTTGTTACCTGCAGCGCCAAGGCTTTGTTGCAACGAGTAGTTGAAGTTTACACTAGCAAATACATGAAAGCCTCTCGGATGCTTGGGGATCAGATGGCTCTTGCTTGGGTCATGAAGTCCCATCCATCGTTTGATTCAAGAAGATTTACCAAACCACAAGCTTTCCTACAAGAGATTGCTGGTGCAACGGTGCTTTTTTTACCATGTGCTACATACAACTGGACACCTCCAGAAGGCGCTGGTCAGTTTCACGGCATGCCATTGGATGTCAAGGTAAAAAATTGAAATGAATCTGATGCTTGATGTTCGTTCGTCTGACATGTTTCTTTTCTTGATATTGTAGGTTGTTCATTTCAAAGGATCGCGAAAACGCTTGATGCTCGAGTCATGGAATTTCTACAGATCCACTTCAGACATTTCAGATATGTTATGCCTCATCCTAGGGAGTGGCAGGACCAAATACGATTTTTGAGGAAAAACATTAGTTGTAGATTAAACCGAGATAAGAGTTAATACATGCTTGTGACGATATTGCACACAGAACCATATATTGATTCATACAGAGAGTTATCATAAAATTTCCACAAGTTGAGAACAGCAGTTTGTTGATTATTGGAGAGATAATATTATGAAGTGTGCAGATTTGCTTGCATTGTTGTCCAAAGAGTTTACCTGCAAATAGACAGAGAAATTAACAAGACTATATATAACGGATGACAGTAACTGACATGGTAGAATTGTCGTAGTTGAAGTTACGTACCCAGGAAGATGGAGAAATTTTTTAGGGTTCGAGTAGGAAGCCTCCATCATGCTAATGCTTCCTGGAAAGAAGTCGCGGGAAGCAGCAAGTGCCTGCATTGCATTCATCTCCTGCCCATTCTCCATGTTTCCTTGATGAACCCTCTCCACCTCTGCTATCTGATATCACATTTCTTCAACTACATATATATATATATATATATAGCCATAACATGTGAAATTCGATCGTCGTTTTTGTTTTTTTTTACCTTGGTCCTGAGACAGACGCTCTCATTTTCCAGCTCAATCTCCTATATACACAAGCGGGAAGCATATTTTACTTTGCAAATTTGAAGAAAAAGCAAGTGAAAATATGAGGAATATATTTTACCCTTTTCTGGAAGTATTCTATCTCAGCTAGCAACATTTCGTGCTGTGTAACCAAAACATAATAATAATATTAGAAGACATAATATATATTACAAGTTTTTTGTGATTATTTTTGGGGGGAAATTAATAATTAATTGTACCTTCTTTGACCTGATTCTGGAGATGCCTCTTTCAAGTCTATTTTCCAGCTGCTTCAGCTCCTTCACAGTGAGGCAGCTCAAGGAATCACCTATCAGGTGCCTTATTGTTCATCCAACCAAAACCAAGTATCAATTTAATTGTTAGAAAGCAATGTTTTCCAAGTTTTTTTTTATTGTGTATCAAGTATATATATAGGTAAGAGTCGAATCATTTAATTGCTGCGTCGGTCCAATCAACTGATTAGACGAGATATTGTTGCTGTCAATTTCAAGTTTTGACGTGTAATATATATTTCACACCGAGTTTAATATTTCTTTTAATTTCAAATAACACTTGTCAAAGTACGAAAAACTATGACTCTTTTCACAAGTAAAAAGAATTAATCATTAAATCACCTGTTCGAATTCTGTAGCATCTGTATCTGTTGACGTAGTTTCACCGATTCTTGCTGATAGTACTACCAGAATACATATATAACGAAGAAAATTGGAGGATAAGTTAGAAATTGTAACTAGAATGATTTATTAGAAGTCCCGAAAAGATAATAACAATTATAGCTTGCCTGAGCATTGATCTCTGTCACAGAGGCAGTGTTTGAACTATCCGACGAAGCCTTCTTGTATCGGTCTATTGTTGATCTTATGCTGCTAATAAAACAAGCAATCCATCTCAATATCACTAGTTAAAACACAACTGTAGTTTCTACTTTTCTGGATTTTACATTATTATTACCTCTTATTGGTGAAGTATGAATTTAATCTTGGTTTAGTGAACTTAAACATGTCCTCCTTGATTTAATTTGTTCCATCACTTTAAAATTGGAGACGAATAGGCACGTGCTGACAAATTAATCTACGGTTTAATGTATACTCACTCATTAAATGAGCACCGACGGTCTATGTCGGAACTGGGGGAAGTGTTCTGATTTAGCCATTCCGGCCGAAGGCCCTCTCAACAGCGTCGTGTCGCTCGCTGTCGGCCTCTGGACGTATCGGGTCAGCCAAGGTACCCTCCGGATTCCCCCGCCATCCACCGGCTAAGCTCTGGTCGGCGTTGTCCAGATTCGTCCTGAACCGCCAGATTTGTCATTAAGAAGTCTGGTCGATGTGCGCCCAACACCCGAGGATCGCTCGAGCAGACTAGTGAATCGCTATTTATTTTATTGTCGGTCGTTGTATTTTTTTTTGTTTAGTGCCAGCTTCGGCTGGTTAGAGTGCCAGCATTAGGCTGGTGTAGGTGCCAACGATTTGGCTGGTTAGTGCCAGCTTCAGCTGGTTGTAGGTACTAGTGTTGGCTGGATAGGCACTACATACTTCATCTGACTTAAGGGCACTTTTAGAGTGCTAAGTCCTTGCGATAGGTCCGGTTGTATGCAATATGAGAGTTCGCTCGATGAAGATTGCGAGATTTCGACTTAGGACTGTGAGGACTCTTGCCCATTCGATCAAAAGATGTAATGTATATCTTCGGATATATATAAGATTGTTATTCAAAAAAAAGTATTGGCCTATACGAGATTGAATATATTTTAATTACACTTACATATTAAAATTGAAAACGTGAGATTTTTTATTTTTAAAATTGTACTAGGACTTCATTTATATATGAATGGTTTTCAAACTTTTTGGTGAGTTAAAAGGAAAGAAGGAAAAGATTACAAGCTGCTGATACCATTCATAAGAGAGATGAGACAAAGGAGGCCAAAAGAGGAGATATAGAAGCTCTCACAAAGCTATAAATGGAAACCCTAATTCCAAAAGAAACTTACAAGACACAAAATCTTAAGAGGAAAGGATCAAAAGTTGACTACAACATTGTTACACAGAAAAGGAAAAGATAAAAGTTAGATAAAATATGCAGCAACGGACACAAATATATATGAGTATTGTTCTATGTATGCATAATTTCTTATACCTTCTTCATCTGTTTGTAATTGAAAATTGAAACTATATATTGTTGCACGATTGAAAATTCACACATTCGTCAGTAAATCATCCATGTTCGTCTATACCCTATTCCCAAAAAAATATATGGGGAAAAATAATTAAATCATTACGTACATGTTTTTCTTCAATTTTCTTTCATTCTATAAAGACAAACATAAGAAGATACTGTTATGAAAGGAAGACTGACTTAAATCGTAACGAAACATTGAAAACCGAAATCTATTTGTTACATAACTTAAAATGCACTTGATGTTTCTAAAAAATATATATATATATTTTTTATGGTACGCTCATTCTTTCAAATTGTGATGATCCTTGAAACTAAAATAATTATATTAGGATCACATTTGACAAAATATAACACTGTTATCAAATTACTCCTTAAAACATGTATATGACAGTATTATTATCTAAACTTAACCCGTTAAGAAATTGGCTGAAGTGATTCTTATAACCAGTCTTTGTATTTATTAACCATTGGAATTATTAATATATATGTTACTGAAATATAACTATATATATAAGTAAATGACAATCGATGATGTAACATCTAGCTCATTATTTGTCAGAATATATATCTTCCATATGATAGCTGATATAATAAATTTTGTAAGATTTACTGAAAAATCAGGTCATCTTCATGTTAAATAACTATGTTATAATTGGTGTGTGTTTGAGATAGAGATTCAAACTTGTAGTTATGTTGTGTTGCCTAGCTAATTCACTTCACTCTAATATATATTTTAATTTATCCCAAAAACAAGAAAAAAACATGACATTTTAATGTAAGAAAAGAGTAATTAGTGAAGCAAGAAGATGATTTAATTAAGCAAATGATGAATGAGTTTAATTGATTAGGGGGTATATATGGAATGGTAATTACTTGTTGTTGGAGTACTCGTAGAGGCGTCCACGACTGGAGAAGACGATAAGAGCAATATCAGCCTCGCAAAGGACTGATAATTCATAAGCCTTCTTCAACAGCCCATTTCTTCTCTTGCAGAAGGTCACTTGCCTGTTCGTCGTGTTTTCGATCCTTTTTATCTCAATCTTTCCTCTTCCCATCACTGCAACAAACAATTTATTTTCACATGATCACAATCAACCTACCAATTTCTTTTACATTTTTTTGGTAGAATAATTCACACATCTCTTCATGCCTTCAAAGTAAACATATACACAACTATATATCACATCATTTTCTATCTCCACACATACACATAATTTATATTAAAGGGATAGTAGGTCATGGACATAAAGGAGAGTATTGCAAACCAAAATATAAAAGACTAATCTTGATGAGAAAAAAAGAAGGATATATATATTTTAATTTTTATCCTAATTAAGCTGTTCATCATCATTTTCATACAGAACACACAGAAGCAGAAGGGATTTCGAAGAAAAAGATTATTGTTAGAAACTTCATCTTTTGGGAAAACCCGTAAATTAAACATATATATTGAGCTCTGATAAAAAAAAACATATATATTGAGCTGTCCCACAACTAATTAATTAAGAAACACAAAAATACAACCTCATCTTGGGAAAAACCTAGAAGCATATATAGTTGAAAAAACAAAGAGATGGGTACAAAAAATTATAATAATATAAACTAACAACAAAAGAAACTAAAGATCTTGATGATGTGTGAAGAAAGATTGTGTTTATGCTGTGTGTAGTGCAGGTAGTGCATATATCAGATCTAAAAGAAGAGTAAAGAGCCAAGCACAAAAACTGAAATATTTTCTTGAAAAAGATGATATGAAATGAACCTCAAGACAAGCAAATCCTGAGGGCCAAAGCCAACTTGAGGTCTCAGAAACAAGAAAAAGAAAATGCAGTTTTGGGTCTTTGTGATTGGAAATAACTCGAATTCCAAAACGCATGCATCACATATACTTCTTTACCTATTTATAGTTCTCTCTTTTTTTTGTTTTTAAATAAATTTGAGAAAAAAAATGACCTGTGGGTGAATTGATCAGATTCAGATGGAAGATGGGTTCTCTTGCCAAAACTCCATGCAAGATGTTGCAGTTTTAGCTAAATCAACCCACTTTGCAGACTCAAATTCCTACCTTTAACTGCAATTTCTCTCTCTCTCTCTCTCTACTGACTAGCAAAATTACTATCTTACCCTTTGATCAACTTGCAAATATCTGGGGAAGCTAGGGTTTTGGTTTTGGGGTGAAAAATAGAAGAAACAGATTTGTTCTTTTGGACTTCTTATTTTGGTCCTACAATGGAGGGCATGTTAAGAACATGAACAAGGCCATGCTCTGTTTTTAAGGACTTAAAATGGATGAGTTCATGAATCAAGTTCTTGTGTGGTTCTTTTGGACTGAATAATAGGGTCACTGCCCTAATAAATATTTTGCTCCATATTACTCGTGCTAAATTGATGATGTACATTAGTAAACTTTGAGCAAGAATTATTTTGTGAATAGAAACATGTAATTAAGGGAGTTCAATACAAAAGGACACATTGTAATTAGGTTGGACACTTGCAAGGAGCTTATAATAAGATTACAAAGGGTAATTTCGGAACATCCAAAATTTCCTCCACTAGTTACATTTATTTACTTTGAAAATGGAGAACGTTTGTTAGAGGTGATTTTACGTATTGGTGGGTGCATTTCACTGTCAAAAACAACTTCTCTTTTACATATAAGAAAATAGAAAGTAGATTTATCTCATCCGTACAAAATTTGAATTAAGAGTGAAGCTAATGAATAGTTCCAAATTCATCAATCTAGTCTTCAAAAGATCAGTTTCTAGACAAAACTTGCATCAATTTGTAAAGAACTTGATTTTGCGTCATCTTGGAACTCAAGAAACTTGAGGTGAGACCCATACATAAATACATACACCAAAGCTTGATTTTTATTGGAAATGAGTTACTTGTGTAGGCTATCTGATCAGTTCTTTTCTGGTCATAACCACATTTTGCAACTTTGAATGTGAAATGTGAAAACTGAAGGGTACGACTACATTTCAAAGACGTGTTGTAAAACTAGCAACATGTTTTGTCTAATTTATTCATTTCAATACTTTCTAATTTGGGTGTATATATAAGGTGTTAGTATTTCCCTCTACCAATAAATTTATGGGGAGAATTGTGTAATCAGGGGTAGAGCCGCTTTGGTCATATATTAGGTGCGCTTGCCTATACATATAGTTCTTATCTTCTTCCTAAAATTGAAGTTTTATAAGGAGATAAACTCTTTTCAATTTTAACGGTTAATCAAATATTTAACACTTTCCTAATAGCATCTGCATTGGTATCTTCTAATGATAGTTTCTGATAACCATGTTATTGATGAAATGTAACTATACCTTGTTTATACCGGTGGTAGTTTTTGATGACATTTCTGATGACTTCTTATTAATTCTGTTTTCCCATAAATTCGAATTTTTATAATTTAAAATTTATAAGTGATAAAATTTAAATAAACATAAATACAAAATTTTTAAATAAAATTTCGTTACATTAAAAAATTTAAATATAAAGAATGCATGTAACTAAATTTACCTTATTTTTTACTTTCTCGAATATTCTTATAGTTCGTATTCACTTTCTTTCTTTTATAAACATAAATAATAAAATATTTTAAATATACAAAGCTGACTACAAATTTGAATTAGTTTTTAATATATATGTTATATTTTTTGTTTACTCTTTTGTGTAAATATAAAATTAAACCTTTGTAGTATATGTTGATCTTCTTTTAACTTGGTTTTTGTTTTATAAAGTAAGGTTAACGCATTAGCGGAGATCGGTACTGACGCGTTATTACCACTGCCTTGCACTCGTTAGTAGCAATTGGTATCGCTGTTGGGCCAGATTCGGCTCTAAGCGAGGAGCGACTGCCAACCAGCATTGTCGCGCAGGCTCCGCCAACGAGAAGGCGCTGTGTCAGCATGCTATTGGTGGTGGACCAGTCATGGCAGGGGGCCGATGAACCCCCAATGGTTTTGTTTTTTTTTTAGAAAAACAATCAAAGACCACAAAATTACGAATTTGCCATCGACCGAACCCCTATAATTGAAACTCACAATCCAACACAAAACCCACATATTTCTCTCAAATCTCTCTCCAAATTTTACCTGTTGTGCAACAATTCTATGGCCTCACAAATTACCACAATGAATCCCCACTACAACCCATTTCATGACCCCACCATCAACCCATTCCAAATACCAACATATTCATCGTCTTCGTCA
>JAYMSW010004558.1:0-10872 GCA_036897725.1 Erodium texanum | reverse complement strand
ACAAGGGCCGGCGGGGGGGCGCCCCCCGACCCAAAGCCACATCAACTTATTAATCACCTCCACAACTTTCCTCTCCGACTTGGTCTCTCCGCGCACCAGCGTGATCTGAACCACGACGACGGCGAGGGAGGTAAAGAGCGCGATGGCGTTGAAGATGAAGAAGATCTTGAACGACGGGCTGCTGGCTACGACCGACTGTCCCTCGTCGTTGTCCCCGCCGGGGACGGTGAAGATGGCGGCGAAGGCGACGGTGGCGAAGAGGACGGCGACGACGGTGACGGAGTTGGTGGCGTTGTTGATGCCCTCGCGGTGGAGCTTGCGGAGCTCCTTGGCGATGCCGTTGACGTTCTTGTTGGTCTTGCGGGTCTGGAGGAGCTGGCTGTGGACGTCTTTCTTGAGCTCCGTCACGGTTTTGCGGAGCTCGTCTCGGGGCTGTTTGAGGTTGTTGGCGTTCAGAGCGCCGTAGTTGGTTAAGCACTCTTTTATTTCTAAGGTCTCTTCCGATGGGACTAAGCCGTCGGCTATGTCTAGGGCTGTTTTGTGATCTCTGGTTAGTGCGTTGACGTTGGTGTCGGGAAGAAGTAGCAGCACACTCACTATCTGCAGTTGAAAAGAGGTCACGAGTCTACGTGAGATAAGCTTTTAAAAACTCGAAACTCATAAGCAGATCAGGTTTTGAGATGTTTATCAAGTGATGAATGAATTTATGTTTTTTTCGATATAACACTCTAAATAAACTGAATCCGAGCAAAAATCACAATGAGGATGATTATTGAACATCATCATGACCCAAAAAAAACTAAATGAGTAGATGAGGCTCTAAATAGACTGAATCCGAACAGAAGTCGCAAGGAGGATGATTAGTGGACATCATCAATTCATCGTGACCTAGAAAACTAGATCAATAGATTAGGGTTCAATGTGTATACCTATTCATTCTTAATCTTGTGTGTATCTAATGTGAGATCAAGATTTACATGTATACATTTCAATGTATCTCATAATGCTCTATTCTTAGCCCATTTCACATGTTTTACTCAATTCCTTACTAGTCTATTTCATTTTTAGTCCAGACCCATCGCCTAGGAACCATCTCATCCTAATCCGAACCCACCATCACGTGTTACTAAACTTCTCAATATATTAGAGCAACTTCAGTGGGTCGCCGATGCTAGTGTTGACAAATCAGATGGGTAGATGGGACCTACTGACATTTACATCGGGGCTTGTAATTCGGTGAGGATAACGTTGGCGCCGGCGCCAAAGATTGAAATTTAGTGTAATTTTTTTTGGCACACACCTTATGACGTGGCGGCCATTGATTGGTCTGTAATCTACAACACCGTTGCCTGGCATCAGCTCCCCACAGAAGGCTGATGCTAAGATAACACCAACAACAACACTTTTTCACTCGGTGCCAGCACCGGCCCTATCTCCCTAGTATCAATCTAGTACCGATTGTTGAACTTGCCCTTATAGGACCAATTCAATTAAAAACTCGTATTGAAATATAGTTAAAAAATCTGTTATAATTTTATATTCTAACGTTGATGTGATGTGTGCACATGATACTATATGCATAAGCAGAGGTGAGTGATTTTCAAAGTACTCAAAGGCAGAGCAATGTACTTACCTCTCCGCGCTTCTTCCTGGTGGCTACATGCAATGCTGTGTTGCCAAACCTATCCGGGAGCATAACAATAGCTGCATCAACTTCAAGAAGTGACCTCACGACTTCACTGGACACACCCTTCACGGCCATATGCAATGCAGTCTGGCCTTTCTTGTCTGTCCTTCGAGCGAGTTGTGGATCCTTTTCGAGTAACAGTTTCACTATATCCACATGACCTTGGCGAGCAGCAAAGTGCAACGCGTTCTTCCCATTCGATCTTGTAATCTCTAGCAAGCTTGGGTCTATGTAGAGCAATTCGCGAACTACAGCGGTGTGGCCTCTTGTAGCTGCTGATATAAGAGGGGTTATATTTGATTGCCCAACTGTTTTGCTTAGTTCTGGATCGTACTCCAATAGTACCTGAACAATGGCTGCAAAAGCTTGTTATGGAACTGTAGTAGAGGAGCAAGCAAATCCAATTGAAGAAAGAAAACAGTTATAAAACCCATACACTTCCACAGATGATTCGATATTGAATCTTGCAAGAAGTCCTTGAGACTTAGACCAACAATTCCTCTAATGAACACAACAAACCTTTAATCCTATACATGATTCGATATTGAATCTTGCAAAAACTAATTGAGACTTGAAGCAACCATTTCTCTAATGGGCACAACAAACCTTCAATGCTATGCATGATTCGAAATTGAATCTTGCAAGAACTCATTGACACTTGAAGCAACGAAGCAACCATATTCCTCTTATGGGCACAACAAACCTTCAATCCTACACATGATTAAGTATTGAGACTCAAACCAGAAAATTTTGAACAATGTCAAGTTCTTTCTTGTGCATTTGCAGTTGATTTTGATGTGCTTCAGCAAACATTAGGTGGGTTGATTCATCCCCATAACCAAAAGCTTCATCCTAACACATTCGTCTACAATCAGACGAGCACTGTCTAGTTAGATGTCTAGTGTTCGAATCCTAGTGGGTCATCTGTTTGGGGTAGATTAAAAATCGTTGATACAAAAAAGTACATTCCTCTCCAATACCAATTCTTGCTCCTCTAAACAAAATGATGAAACTTGTCGAGTTTTCCTTATGCATTTGCAGTTGATTTTGGAAAAGCTTCAGCAAACATTAGCTGGGTTGTTTCTCCCCCATAACCAAAAGCTTCATCCTAACACATTCCTCTACAATTCCAATTCCAGTTCAACAAAATGATGATCCTGATTCCTAAATTAGATGCATATAGAAGAGAATTTCAATCTACTATCTCACAATGAAGTTCTAAAAAACTCAAATCAATCAACGATCACACTATCAGAAGATACCAGGCATAGAATCTGATGAACAATTTGGCAAAATCAAAAGCAAATTCAGATCGGTATCAAGATCAAGGTCAGTACCTTCATGACCATTCACAGCAGCAATATGGAGCGGATCGTACCCAGATCTGTTCTTGGCTGTAATGCCTCCCTTAGTAGAGTACCGTAACAGCTCCTTCAACACCTCAAAATGCCCTCCCCCCGCCGCCGTGAACAGCGCCGTCTCTCCCAACTCATTGACCTCATTCACAATCGCAGACCTAATTTCCCCAACCTCAGCGTCAAAATCAGCAGAATTCAAAGTTCCGACCATCTGAGCATCGATTTCTCCGATGATCTGCCGCACGGCGGCGAGATCTCCCTGCTTCGCGGCCAGGTGGAGCACGGTGTCATTGTGCCGGCCGGTGACCTGCTTGACGTAGAGCTTCTTCCCGGACTGATCGATCCGCTTCCAGGAATTGGAGAGAACCAGAGACTTGCTCGAATTCGACACGAGCAGCGCCTTGCTGGAACCGGACCCGAGCAGAGAAGACAACGGCGTTTTCGGAGATTCGAGAATGTTGAGCCTCGACGGCGAACGGGGCACGCCTCGACCTTTCTCCAGATCGACCTCTCTTCCTTCAAAACAAGCGAAACATTAGGATTTCAGATCTTAAAGCACTGTTTGGCTGCCGAGAAAATGAAAATCGGGACTGAGAAATTTACCTTCCATATGTTGCTCCCAACGAGCATTACGACTACGGAAGCATTGTTGTGGTTTTGGTTATGTAGATCGGTGGCGGATTGAGCTCAGATGGACGGAAAGAATGGCGGGGAGCGTCGTCGGCGGCGGTTTTGTTCACGAGAATGAGGCTCGTCTCCGATGTGGACGGCGTCGGGACAACTATTTTCCGGGCCCACACTGATCGCTTTTTTACAGCTAGTCGAGTTAATTTACCACGTCAGCATAGCTCGATGAATAATAGTGTACTGACACGTGTTTCGAATAAATTTGGGCCGGTTATGGTTACGTTGGGCCTACTGGTCGATTGGAAGCCCAAAGATTTTACTATGAGCAAAGTGTGTTATGGGCTTAGTTGTTGGACTCTGGACTCTCTAACGTTATAATATTTTTTTACTAGTACTTTTTAAGAGCAAGGTCAAATTTGACCATGTCGATGGTGGTGAGACCAAAAGGAGAGAAATCGTATAAGAGCGGGCGAAATTTTTTTGGCGGTGCATTAATGAGTAGCATCAACAGCTCTAATCAATGGAAAGAAAAGTATTTAGGTTTGACAAAAGTTTATGATATGTGTCACATTTTGATTGGTTTGACGGAGTTTCTCTCACATAAGGAATAAGCTCTTTGTAGGAAGTTTGTGCCGTATTAACGCCGAAGCTCCGTTTTTTGCTCAGCGACAATGTTAGTACCGTCTCTCTATCGCCCTCTCAGACTGATGTCCTCGCTCTAAGGTTTGAATTTGGATTTTTTTTCTCTCTTAGGAAATGTTCATATGGACTAACTAAACTATCTTATAGCTGATCAGGAAAAAAAAAACTAAACTATCCTATAAATGTTACAAACATATAGGATGTCTTGATTCTTGATATTTGATATTAACAAACCATGATTAAAACCTCCCATTCGATTAATACAACATTAGAGTTAACATAAGTTTTCATATCGTTTATTTAAAGAAATTGAAACGTTTCTCACTAAATGATCCTGAGACTTCTCAATTCGTCAGGACTAATCCAATAGTTAAAAGAGTTATTTCACTTTTTCACCACGGATCGAATCTTGGCTCTTTGTCTAGGACTATCATATATGTGTGTAGCATTGTTTAATCTGCACTGATTGTAAGCAATAGACAAATTATACTTATTCGATACTGACGAAAAAAATTATTATTTCCATCAAGTTTAGATTCTTCAAAAGTACTGTCTTACATCTACAAGGATTAAATATAAGTGGTAATTTAGATTAGAATTTGTATAATAAGGCAATGATGACGTAATATGTGACGTCTGCATGACCATGGAAGGAGGAGCTTAGTTCGAGGTTGAGGTTTGGGGGCCCATACCTCGGGTGGGCTGCCGAACCCAGAGACAGGATCATGGTCCATACGAGGCCGAGCCATGACCGACCATGCGTACATGTGTCTGGAACACACATGTGGGTTGGCTCTTTCGGTTCTGGTTTATGGTCCATACGAGCTTCGTTCATCTGGTCTCTGTCATGCATGAAAATGACTTGCCGCTCTAGTCGTCGTCATCATCATCTTCACCAACTTTCCTTGTCCCAAAAGCTGCGTATTGCATATAAATGATATCTTGAATCAAAGTTGAAAAGAAAACGGTTGAGAGATTTAGGAAGAATCGTCTTTTTAAAAAAAATGATGATTTCGTCGATCAGTCAATGAGTAGTGTATTAAAATTTAAAGTCAAAATCGAGTATTAAGTTAATTATCTAATATAGTATTAGAGTTGACATCTCGTAAACACGAGTTCGAATGAATAGTATTAGATTGTTAGTATTTTATGTTTGTTGTTGGCTTCAGCATAGTTCCCACTCTCAAAATTCCATTACATTTTTTTTTTTTGCGTATGAATTAGAAAGTACAAAAAAAGCTACATTGGCCCAGACAAGTGTAGTTGGTTCAAACAAAGATATACATAAAAAAAATTATAACTAAATCAAACAAATAAGATCGATTAGACATCCTCACATAATATAAATCAGAATATATATATGAGGTTATCGAATCAAACGAATGTAGCTTGATTTCTATTTGTGATTCAAAACATTCTTAATTATAATATATAAGGGTAACTAAGGTTACATACCCACGTCTACTTTTCATTAACACATACTCATCCAAATTCATATTTCTTGACATAAACACCCCTTCGCCTTTTATAAATCTATAAAAAAAATCCGTTTTCCATCCATTTTGGATATAATAGTAACTAATTTCTTTTAAAACGCTCAAACTACCCTTCTAAACCCTAAAGCTAAACCCTAAATCAGAGGTGGCGGCCGGCGGTGGTGTAAGGGTTGGGTGGCAAGTCTATGAAAATTTGATGGATTGTGAGGCGCATTTGAGACATTTTACATGGTGAGGTTAACAGAGTTAGTCATTTTTAACGGAAGTTGGATTTTTTTGTAGGTTTATAAAAGGTGGAAGGTTGTTTATGTCACGAAAGGTGACTTTGAGTGAGTACGTGTAAATGAAAGGTAGACGTGGGCACGTAATTGTAGTTACCCCTATTATATATTAATCATGAAGATACATATACTAAACTATTAATCGTATTAGGGAAGATAGTAACATTACAGACTCTATAATATTCGATAGTATAAAGATTTATAAAATTTGCTTATATATACATTTAAATCATGTTCACAATTAAATGAACAACTTGTTTGTTAGGTGCATCCGTTTACATAAACGACATATTCTCATATTTGTTATATTCGATACACTTAAACACTCATCTTTTTCTATATCATCAATCTTTTTTCTTCTTCATTTCTTTTCATAGAGAAACGGGTTCTTATCGTTTCATAATAAGGTATTGATTTTAAATAAACAGATAAAACAAAAATAATATATATAATTTTCTTTTTCATATCTTATTTATATTTAACTTTATAAAAATGAAATATTGAGCACTCAAGTCGATACTACGAAAGAGTTAAAAGATCATATAATATAAAGAGTATTAGTAATTACATTTGAATATGCATAGCATCATGAGCAATGCATCAGAAGTAGATTGATTGCTCATGATGTTATATCATACATTCCATGAAATTAGCTTCATAATTACAATAAAGATCATCATTTTTCATGTCATGAACAATAAACAAATAAAATAAAAACTCCATTTCAATTAATTAAATATATTATCAATTAAAACCCAGCTCCTGACCCAAATGCAGGAGCCCAGTAGTCAGCTCCATTATCACTTCCCACATGTTGGCTGTAAGAAACTGGAACCAGACACAACCCTCTGCTCCTCAAATCCTTAACCTTCTCTTCTAAATCCATCTGATATAATAAATATATCATGAAAAAAACAAACATTGATTAATTAATAATCATTGTAATGATGAGAAATAAGTGAAGAGTCAACTCACTTCCCAAGGGAAACAAACTTCATTATAAAGAGCTTTTTGTACACTCAAAAAGAAAATCAAAGAGGAAATAAGGTTTCTTTTTGCAACCCTAAACTCTTTTCTTTACAAAGAGAGACTTAAAGTGGCCCTAAGGTAGTCCCAAATTAACTTTTTATTGGGATAAAGTAATTGCATAAAGCCAAGAACTTGTTCTTGTCATATTAATTTACGAATTAATTAAACTAATAAAGTGTTATAAAGTGTCACATGTATTTAAAATAATGTGAATTTAGTGATCACTTAATAACTATGTGAAATATATTCATCTAGTCAGCTTGATTGTTTATATTAGATCCAGTTTTAACATGATGGTACAGTTTGATTTGAAACCTTTATTTATTTGTTTTAAGTCTTTGGATTGGATCGAACCTTAACTTAAGCATACTTAAATAGTTGATTAAACACAATTAACCACATGTGTTTTAGGGTTTGGAGAAGGGTTGAGCAAATGAACCATGCATATGTTTCCCGTTGATTCACTTAATAATCAATAGAAACAGATATGTTGTTATCGATATCGTTTTTTTCACAGACAATTATAACAACCGAGATACAAAAATACTTATATATTATCAATTCATGCTTTGAAATAATGTGATACTTACAGGTTGATGTGTCCTCATGTTTCCTGATGAACTGCCCAAGTATGGGGTGCTAAGGGCCTGAACCATCATAGCAAAAATCAACAAAAAAACAACCCTTAATTTCCAAACAAAAGTTCCAAAAAACTGAAGAATGTTTGGGAAAAAGAGAAGAAAAATAATTGAATATTTTTAACACTGATTCTCAAGAGAGCAAGAGATAGTGACCTCAATTTGACCTTGAAGGAATCTGATGTACCCAATAGCTTCTAACAAGACAGAGGCTGTGTCCGTCTGCATAAAGAGCATAACACAATACCCCAATCTTTAAAATCAAAAGGTGAACCAAACAGAGCTTTATGGCCTTTACCATTTTATTCATAAAATAATAATAATAATCATCGGTCAGTACGAAATAATTGGGTATTTCTTTCGATTCGAGTTCTAGACTCAGTTGAATAATTTATCGAACTACATAAGTTTTAGAGTCAAAACACACTTTAACATGATACATCAGAGTTCACATTTAATATCCAATATATTTTTAAAGATTGGATCGAGTTTTCATATTTTACTTACCTTTCCGAATGGGGAAACTAGCTGGTGAAGGGTTGTTACTCTATCTCCTAGTTTCTCCTTCCTCACCTGCAAAAATGTATCAAAAACATGTAATTAGTTAGGAAAAAAAAAAAAACTAACATGGCACAAGATTGTAATAAGAACATGCAGATTTTGTAGTTTATAGTACTGTTTTTTTCTCCTTGTACTTGTGTTTCATGGTTTGGAATATTACAGCAGAAGAAAAAAGAAACTACATGGCACATGCTTTTGGAGAAACAGACAATTTAAAAAAAGACACAAAAATTCTAGGTCTCAATCTATGGATGATCTGAATCACCTTAAGCTGTGGTTGGCTTGAGGAGGATTGAACCCTAGCCTTCTTGCATACGCTACCGGTCGTCGTGTTGTGACACTGGAATTAACCATTAGAATCAATGACTTGATACTTGACTCTTCGAGTTGGGTAATTCAAAAATAAAGCAGAAAGAGTATTATGATTAAATTAATTAATTACTTCAGAGGAATGATCTTGGGTTTTGCTCCCACTTCCATGATCTGCTGCTTCCTTCGTTTTGGAGAAGTCCAATATAGTATTATTATTTTTGCTAATATTGTAATTATTGGAGGTGACACAAGACCTAGGAGAAGAGATGACTGGCATGGTGATGATCAAATCCTGATCGTCCGATCTGTTTTGGGAAGCTTGATGATCTTGTTCTTGCTTGACATGATGATGATGATCATCATCATCATGAGTTGTTATTGGATTCAAGATTTGGTCTTCCCAATTCTCCAACTTCTTGAATGGCTGAAAATGACCCACCACTCCACCAAACTTGTCTTCCTCACCTGTCAATCCACCCCTGAAAATAACACATGTATATTCCTCAAATCATTATACATTCTCACAAAGTAATAAAGGCGCATGATAAAATCATCATCATGTCACTGGTTTTAATCCCGATATATACAACTACAGGTCAGGTTACTGGTTATAATCCTGATATCGGAAGAGAAAGGATAGAGAGTGTAATTACAAGAGGAGTTGGCTCCAAGAGTGAGGAAGATCATGATCATAAGTATCAGAAAAGGGATGATTCGAGGAAGGAGAAGAAGATCCAAGAACAAGCTGAGGATGAGCTGAAGAGAAGAGACTAGAAGTGTGTTCTTGGTGTTCTTGATGAGGTTTTGGTGAAGAACCCATGATTCTCCAGAAGCTGCTGCTGCTAGGGTTTCCAGCCATCATTGGCCTCTCCAAAAATGATAATCACAAAACTCCCCAAAGAACACTTCACTTCACTTCATCTTCCAAAGGAAAGTGAACCTCTCTCTCTCTCTCTCTCTCTCTCTCTCTCTATCTATCTATCTCTCTCTACTTTATGATGTTTCCTTACTCATGCAACCAAACAAAGCTTTTGATAGTTTTGCTTAAAGAGAAGAGCTTTTAGCAAGTAGCTTTAAGCTTGTGTTTGATTTCTCAGATATATAAATGGTGGTGATTCAAAGACTTTCTCTCTCTCTCTCTCCCTCTCCCTCAAATCTTTATAGTATTCTTTTCTATTCCTTGCTTTTGCTTTATGATAAAGTGATGGCCTGATGGGGCTGAAGCAGAAAAAAGCTGGCGGACAGTGTGTATGATTCATGCTTATGTTAACAGTAATTAACTAATACTTAATTATGAAAACTAATTACACAATCTTTCTTGAGCTAAGCTTCATATCCTTTCCCTGATTTGGGGTGACAAATGTTTATAGCTAACCTTGGGATTATTTATGTTTTTCTTTTGGATTTTCTCCTTCTAGGGTTAATCATTTTGGTGATTATGGGAGCACATGCTAAATGCTTCTTCTAACATAAATCTCAACCCATTATTCTAGATGATGTTTACAATTTTATTAAATAAAAAATTGAATCAAAATAATCAAATGATAAAAAGAATCGGTATGTTTATGATATTGTTGATAAAAAAAAATAATCTATGAACTGAATACTCTAATAATTTATATGATTTGAGTACGAAATTTTTTTGCACGATTTTAAAATAAAAAGATAATTAGTGAGAAGGGAAAATGTCAGAGGACAATATGGTAAATGTGTAAGATGGGTGAAACCTGAAGGTGTGATTAGCTACTAGCTACTATGGTACTGGATATCTAATGTTCTTATCTTTTTGGTATGTTACTTGGCAATTACTACTTTAGAATCTATTCCTTTTTATTAACTGGCCCCACCGATCCAACGGCCCATATTAAATCAATCAATCATCCGTCATCTAACAATTAGTATTGTGTTGTACATGCACATTATACACTAAATATTTGATAGGGTTAATTGCAAAAACTATCTCTAAACAAATATGTACAATAAGTAACAGTTATTTTAGTTGGTCATCAAAAAGTATGGGTAAAGAAATTTTTCGTTTGTAATATATTAATTTTGACAGTTTTCAGACCAATTTTTTTAGGGATAACTTCAAAAACAAACCCATTTTCACTTTTACTTTATACGACCTAACGATAAACGACCTTTCATGGCAAAAACTAACTTGGAACTATCATAAATGTTGCCAAAAACCCTAATTCAGTTATATCTAACGGTTCCGTCAGGGTTTGGGCCATGTAACCT
>JAYMSW010004557.1:0-10872 GCA_036897725.1 Erodium texanum | reverse complement strand
AAGGTACTCGCGCAGCCAAAAAATATATTAGGTGTAGTCATGTGAAAAAGGCGACAACTTAAGGATAGTCAGCCGTAATTAACCCTTAATTAAATTTGGGACATTTGAATTTTTAGGGGCAAAATTATCATTTTAGATCAATTTGACACAATGCAACAAAATAAAAGTTCATGGGCACAACCTGCAACGATTTTAAGATAAGGATACCAACCTGCAAAAAGTCAATAGTACATAGTACTTTCTTGCCATTATCCCTATAATATTTCAGGTGGTACGATCAAGGCTTCAAGAACAAGGTCATCATTCTGAAAAGCGATACTTGGGCATGTTCGATTGCATCAAGAAAGTATTTCAACAAGATGGCATCCCAGGTTTTTATCATGGGTGTGCCACCAACCTCATGAGGACTACCCCAGCTGCAGTAATTACATTTACCAGCTTTGAGATGATTCATCGGTCTCTCCTTACTTTCTTTCCTCCCGATCCTAACACACACGAGTCATGAAGACAATGTAGGCTTTTCTGATAAGTATTTGTTATTTCTTTTAGTTCTATTAGGCACACTATTAAGATAATGCCCACCACATAGTGGTACAGTATATAGATGTGAAATTTAAACTATTATTACATTGTTTCTTTGGGATTTGCTGAATAATTGAAATCAGTTACTTCTGTTCATCTCTTCTCGATCGCACTTTGCTCTGATGTCTGTTTTGCTTGTTGGGTTGGCTTTCTTGCAAGAGGCTTTGAGTTTGCACTGAAATGGACCTTACATTGCTTGCACCAGTGTATTGGGGTCTTGCAGAAGCTTGAGACCATATTTGCCCCTCAGTCGACGGACAATTACAAAGCCTTGCCATGACCAAACTATCTTAGCTTTTTTGAAGACTGAGCTGAGGTGGGGCATTTCTTATCCCAAAGCATAATTGAGAAACATGGTATGTTTAGCAAGTTTATGTTATTTTCTTATCTCATTATGTTCTTCAACTATGCATTGCTTGTCCTAAAAGAAGAACACAGTCCATGAAAAGGGGCTTTTAGTACTGAACTACGGACTTAGAATAGAATAATCTTCACTTTTTTGCCATCCGATGCCAGTTTTGAGTAATCTAAGTGTACACATACAAAAGGTGATGGGCTATTATTTGACAACTCGATTAGCCAAGAAAGAGTAAAGGGTCTCCCCCACAAGCTTTATTCTCTTCATTGCAAGATTATCTTAATCTAACTAAGATCCAAGACATTGGATTCATTACTTGTGCTAAAAAGTCCATCATTGATTCCAAAATAGTTTTTATTATTCGATCTTCATGAACTTTTAGCCTAATTTGGTTGGAGGAACCAAACAAAACCGATGCACGACTTGGAAAAATATATATATGAATAATACAGCTTTAACCTTGCAACTAACCTAATTTCTCATGAATCAAAAGCGATGCATAACTATTTGTAGGCTTAGAAAGAAAATCTTAATCAAACAAAACTCGAAATCATCAACATAAGTTGGGTCTAAGGTGCTCATTTTTCCATATATGTTATCTAATAAATCTTAGATTGAAGGTATCGATTGTTGATTTGTTATGTTTCAATCAACTAAATTGTATACCAATCCACAAGAATCGATTCCTAATCAAAATTCCCCTCGTGATTAAAGAAAGTGAAAGTCAATTCTTTTTTTGTTGGTGATGGCATTGCAGTGGTATGGAAACATCCCATGTGTGTTATTGCAGAATGTAACTTTGAAATTGTGTGTTGCTTGCAAGTGAGAACTCCTCAAAAAGTTCACATTCATTAGTGACAATTATCAAGCAAGTAACCGAAACATGCCCAATTCGGAGCAAACCATGACTTTTCCCCAATTCTTGCAATTTATTGAAATGAAGACCTTAAACATGCTGAAGCTAAAATTATATAATCTCTTTTAAAAATGAGTGTCTATGTTTTCTAACAGAACTTTTCAGAATAAATATTAAATTACCTTTTCAATTAGTCGTAGATAATTAATAAGAATTTATTACGTGTCAGCTATCATGACCGGACCTGAATAATTAAAATAAGATATTTTAATTTGAAAGGAAAATTAGTATTGGAATAAAAATAGAGGAGAAAGGAGCTGGCATGAAACAGGTTGATGATGGAAGTGGTCGGCTGGAAAAGAGTAAGAAGAATTGTAAGGGTCATCACCAAAAGATGTAGGAGTGCTTTGCTTTCATCATTTCATTGGGAATGCTGGTGTTGCCCCACCCATTATTCTAAAGCAACCCACAATAACATTTTATATCATTACTCTGTTTTTATCATATTATTTGTCTGAAAGTATATGGTTAAATATTTATCATCTGAAATGTCATTTAATTGATTTAATATTTTTGACATAGAAAAAGTCATTTAAAACTCTTAATGTTGTATTAATTCATATTCGATTGATATAACGGAATCTTCTTATTGAACTTGAATCATTTTAATTATTTTGTTATTGGTTATACTTTTTTTTTATATCAATTATAACATTACATTTTATATTTCAAAAAAAAAAAACATTACATTTTACATGGTTTCAACATTTTGGTGAACTTTGTTTACTTAACAACCCCCTCATTCGTTGGATCAGAAGCCTTCACTTGTATACCCACTTATTTATAGATTTGTTGTGGAGTTTTTTTTAATCTATTTATTTGTGTTCTTTGATTTATTAAACTAGTTGGGGACTTTAGAAAGAAAATGCCATTGTTTTGTCCTTTTATTCTAACCCCAAAACTAATACATGTGATGATGGGTGCTTGAACTTTATGAACGGAAATGGGGCACAAGGCATTTATTCTTTTACTATGTATTTGTGTGACCTCATAATGTCAAATCCTAAAGTTACCCTTCAAAGTCTCTATCTATAACAATTAGCAAGCAAGTGGAAATCTTTATATCATTTTGGCTGTCAAAGAGGTATAATGAAAAGAAGGGTTGTTTGATGCCGAATCATGCTATGCCTTCTTCTAACTTTATAATTAAGAAGTGATGTGTGTCTAAATTTTTGGATTATATGGTCGTTATTAACCATCATGATAAATCCTAATTATGATATAAAAAAGTGTTTGGAATCGATAATCAGAATTTCATTTTATTCATATTCGTATATAAATGTTTTGTAGGTATATTTGTTACCCAAAGCATTTTTTTTGTTCAATATTTTTATTGTGTTAATACAGTTAATTTGATGATGTACCGGTTGTATCATTACCAAAATGTTCAAATTTAATTTGATTATAATTGTCCAAAAAAAAATTGATTTATATATTTTTGGATATCAAAATTGAATAACTTTAAGGTCATTACAAGAATTCTCGGGCAAAATCAAAAGTCAAAAGTGGGGATATTTTGGTTGCTTTCTTTTTCTTTTACCCTCTTGGGACCAAAATGTGTTCTTTACAATACAAAGTGGCTCTGCATCTCCGAGCCCTGAACCTGCAACTATTGCTGGGTTGCAGAGTATGATGTGAACCCACATACACATTCTAAATCATGAATTATAATCATATACTGTACACCATAATTAGTTGGGGTCACCAACATGTGAGTGTAATGCCTATTAAAAAATATTCAATCACAATCATGATCTAACAATTAACTACTTAATCACCCTTTTTAGAAAATTAGTGGTTCTGCATATGCCATGCATGTTTAAAAAATTATCATTTTTCGTAAAAAGAAGAAGAAGAAAATTATCATTTGTTTTGAAGTAACATAGATTAAGAATCAATACAACGCTAGAGTAAATTTTTTTTTCTCGAGGAATTGATCTTGCCTGCAAGTCACGCGCCTGAGGGTGCGGGTCGGCCTTGGTCCAGATTGAATGAAAAGCTGGTGCTTGTCTTTGTTGGATTCTGACACGTGTCGAGTCAGGAGGACACAGAAACGGAGTGCCCAATAACATCCCGTCACGTCGTGCAGTTTGGTACTAAATGTCGTCGTATCGTTGGGTTGCTCCGCAATTCATGCTTGCTGTTAGTGTCTGAGGAATATCGGGCTGTTGAATAGAAAAACCTGAGTGGTGTGGGTCCCATTAAAGACGCGCCACGTGGGCCTCTGTAGTACCCGAACCTGATTATTTTTCCTCCCGAACCATGATTTGAATTTTTTGAACGTTGGCCTCACTGGTTCTCAGTTGACAATTATACCCTTCTTTCCAGACCCGTAAAATGAACATAGTGAGTGTGGCTCACTTTGACCTACCCCTACCAGACTTGAGACTTTTTTCTTATAACTCCTGATTTAATCTGAATTGGATCAAAAGCACCTATTTGAAGGGTAAAACTCGTTTATCATATTTTTCTCATATACACATCAAAACCTGATGATTTATTTGAGAAACATCTGAATTAATACTTAACCATTCATATCTTTAATACTAAATGTGAGAATTAGAGCAAATCTAAGCAAAAATGCGTAGTACATAGAAGCTGATATGACTTGAGACATTAGGAGCGTATCTTCATAAATTTGAATCACGTCCAAGAGTTAGGCAGAACATCTCTGACCATTATGCCCCTACCATCTTTGTTGTTGGAAATATTGGTACAGATGTCTCAAAGGGAAATTTGTAGTGAAAAGCAGGGGCACGTTCGTTATTTCTCAAGCTTTTAATTTGTCAAGAAATGCTATGAGTTAAGGACCCCATAAAACATGGAGATATCTATGGAATCAACAGGTAAATAAGCCCCACTTAATACGAAAGTAGTGACAACATAAAGTGTCATTTTGTGTTAGTACACCACCTACAATTGGACAAATCTCATCCATAAAATAATTTTGTTAATCTATTTTTTTTATATAATAATTTCTTTGTATTAATGTTAAGAGTTAACCTTACTTATATAGAAGTATTACTACTTGATTTTTCTTGATTATTATCAAGATTGATGTATCAAATCATTTTTGTTAATCTAATTTTGAATGCCTTTGAATTCACTTACATGATTTCAAATGTTATCTATTTATGAAAATAAAAGAGTAGGAGAAGCATTTTTCTAGTAATATTTTTTTGTCAAGATTACTTTAAAAACAATTTATTAGTTTGTTGGGAAGATTCAAGATTGTCTAAATTTCGAAACTTATAAATACGTGGATAAAAAAGACTATCCTCGAGTATATATATAGTTCATTGGAGTGTTAAAGTAAAAAAAAATTTATCATGTAATTAAATTTTCAATTTTTAGACTATATATATCTAAACGAAAAAAGTGAATCCTAAATTTAAATTATGATATACATGAAAAAATGTATGTTTCACAAAACAAAATTTTAACTGATATATTATTTTTCATCTTTTGAGGTAAAAAACTCCAGCATTAACTTAGAAGTGCTATATTTATTGATTTCTTCCAACTTAAAATCCATAGCTATGGCATGGATCTGATCTCTAGCTCATCTATTTTGATTGTCAGTTGTTGAAGAAACATTCAGTTACCTAATGTGATATGCAACAAGATGAGCTCAACAATGTAAAATGTGTAACCTTGTATGTTCCATGTCCTTGGTCCCTCCCATAAATATGCTCCCACAACCTGGGACCAGTACATATTGTGGGCCTGTAATTTCCAGATTTCACCCTTCTATATAACTCAACTTAATTTCACACTAATTATTGCTCCATGCCATTAAAAAAAAGCTAAAATATATGAACTCTTTAAGCCGTATATCTAAAAAGATCTGTCATTTATAATTCACCAAACATACACATCATCATAGTTAAGTCATTAAATCTAAAACTATATTTGACATAATTATTAAAAAAAATCGATATATAATATATCGATTTCACAAACTGTGATGAAAACAAAAATGACAGAAGATTCATATTATTTCATGTAACTAGATGTATTGTCAAATTTTTAATAAGATTTATATTATTTCATTTGTTAGATCAAGTGACAGAAAATTTAGTAAGAGGCTACTTTTATTAGATCAAGTGACAAGAAATTTGGTAGGACGGATCCGAATATAGCTTGATGCACGCGCCTTGGAGGGGATTGGGGAGCGATTTCGGAAGCAAGGAGGAGGAGGGAAGTACGGAGTTAGGTTCGGGAGAGGGTGTGAGTGTATAAAGCAGAGGAGTGTGAGTAGAAAGAGAAAAAAAAGAGAAAAAGGAGAAAGAAATAAAAATAAGTGATGAAGAAAGTGAATGTGAGTGTGTATTACTCCTAAGAAATTTATATCACCCACAGCTTCGATTCACCTTCTGCTTCTCTCTCTAGCCTCTCATTCTTCTTCTGGTCTTCCATTTTTTTTCCTGATCAGGAGCGATTAAGAATCGAGACAGGCATTTCAGTTTGTATTCTATATTTTTTTCCAAAAATATTTTGTGAATTTTGATGGTGAATTGGGTTTGAGCATTGAATTGTGAGTAGCTGGAGTGGATTCTTTGGTGGCGGAGCAATGGCTGAAGGAGTGTTGTCATTTTCGGTATCGTCTGTGGTGGAGGATGTGCTGCATCAGCACGGGACGCGATCCAGAGGTCTTGATTTGGAATCCAGAAGAGCTGAGGAAGCTGGTATAGTCTTTTACTTTTCCTGGTTTTGATTTTAATCTAATCTCTCCATCGTTGTGTTTGGGAGCTCGGAAAGTGGTGAGCAACGGGAAGAGAAAATTGCATGGCTTAAAATAGGCTAAATAGCAAGTCTAGTAAGTTTTCTGGATGGTCTAGGCTCTAGGGACAAGGAAACCAGAAAATTGATTTTAATTATTTTTGCAGGTACTCTGTCTTTTAATAGCAAGCAACCAAATGAAAAGTGTACTGTCAGATTGTTTACTTGTCTCTCTGATCTGAATTATCTTGTTCTTGTGATTGTTGTATTGGTGCCAATTCTTTGTGTCCTCTTTGATTTATTGCCAATAGGAACAATATGAGCAGCTGATCTATGGAAGCTTGTGAATTGGAAATGATTGTTGAGAAAATTGTCGAGCAAATGGTAATTTTGTTCTTTTTTGTAGCATCAAGAAGGTATGAGGCCGCCGGGTGGCTGAGAAAGATGGTAGGAGTTGTTGCAGCTAAAGATTTGCCCGCTGAGCCTTCCGAGGAGGAGTTTAGGCTTGGTTTGAGGAGTGGAATTGTACTTTGCAATGTTATCAATAAGGTTCATCCCGGGGCAGTGCCAAAGGTGTGAACATGGTCCCCATTTTTAGTTTAGTTTTTTCTTTTGTTATCTTAATTGGTTATCGTGTGCTTGTAATACGAGGCATTTGTGTTATATGAATCATATGCGCAGGTTGTGGAAGGGCCTTGTGATGCTGCCCTCATCCCTGATGGAGCAGCTTTGTCAGCATTTCAGTACTTCGAAAATGTGAGGAACTACCTTGTGGCTGCACAGCCGATCGGGCTTTCCACTTTTGAGGCTTCTGATTTGGAACAAGTAAGATTTCTTTTACAAGTATCATAGCCCATCTAACTTGCCCGAAAAATCTTTTAGCTCTGGGGTTATGTAATTCATGTATCAGCTTCTCTTGGCAATGGTTCGGAAATTGATTTCCAAATAAATTTTTGTATAAACTTTGTGAATTTACAGGGTGGTAAATCTGCGCGGATCGTTGACAGTGTTCTGTCCCTTAAGTCATATGGTGAGTGGAAGCAAACAGGTGGAAATGGAGTTTGGAAATTTGGTGGAACAGTAAAATCCGTTCCATCTGCAAAGTCTTTTGTTAGAAAAAATTCTGATCCCTTCATGGGTTCGTTGTCAAGGAACTCATCTATGAGTGAAAAATCTTTGAATGTCTCATCTGCTGAGCTTGACACTAACAAAACGGTATGGAAGCTTAATTGATTACCAATAATTGTATCTGCTATTGCTTTGTCTAACTGGATCAGAAGAGTAACTGGTATTTTTTGTCATTCTTGTTCACAGGCTAGTTCTCAGTCATTGAGTACACTTGTGCGTGCAGTTCTATCAGATAAAAAGCCCGACGAAGTTCCAAATGTAAGGGTTCAATCATGCCATCTGCTAAGATTATATTTCCAAAATTAGGAGCAATTTGCATCAACCAAGTGCCAGTAGAAAAAAGCACTTTCCAACCATGCATATTGATATGTTGCATGCTCTCTTGTAACTACTGCTGCTATTTTGGAACTCCTAGCAATACATAAATTGTCCTTGCTAATTATTTCAAGCTTTGCTGCTCTTCTGCTTGAAACAGTTGGTGGAGTCCGTCCTAAGTAAGGTTGTGGAAGAGTTTGAGAACCGTATGGCAAGCCAATATGAAGTGGTATGTCAGTTTTTGTCATTTAACCACCATCTTTTAGGTTCCCCTGAGAAGTTCAAATATGCCAGGGTTTTCTTCACCAGTACTTACATGTTATGCTTTGTATTTGTTTCTTAAATAACCACACAATTCAAGGTATATGACTTTAGTACCTTTAGAAGAAGAAATGGTTGATTTACTGGGTTAGGCCTTCAAAGGTTCCTGTCTTCTTGTTGTCTTATCAGCTATGTCTACGTCCGTCCTAGGTTATTTACACATTTATTTTGCAATCTTTAGGCTAAAACAACTCCAAAAGATATGGCTGTTTATCATGGCAACAAGTCTATACCGAGATTTACTGCTGCTGACAAAAAGGTACTGCTGTTATCTTTATGTTTCGAAAAGTTCTGATACAGAGAAACAATCTGCTAATGGAATGACAAATCAATCAAGCACGTCCTTATTTTAAGTTTCCACCTGTTGCATTGTTGATTACAAGAACATATGAAGTTTCTAATCTTTATGTATCTTGCTCAACTAATGTAGAGTGAAGATAAAAGTGCTAGGTTGATGAAGAAAGAGGAATCAAATCATAAAAGTAATATTTCTGACGAGGAATCAAAAACTCAGTTGCTCAAACAACAGACGATCTTCGATCAACAGCAAAAAGATGTTCGGGTGAGGAACCTGCTCCAATATGTTTTTGTTTCTTATTTGAGTATAGACTAAATGTGTATTTTACTTTTGTCTAGGAACTGAAACATACTCTTCATACTACAAAAGCTGGTATGCAGTTCATGCAAATGAAATTTCACGAGGAGCTCCACAATCTTGGTGAGGATAAAACTTGTTCTCCTGGATTCGTCTTTTGCTCTGTTGGTCTCTATAGTGAGGTTATGTCATACATAAGGGACATTTTACATATGACTTTGGTCTGCTTTCTTTTCTAGGTCTTCATATTCATGGCCTTGCTCATGCTGCTTCTGGATACCATAGAGTTCTTGAAGAAAATCGCAAGCTATACAACGAAGTTCAGGACCTCAAGGGTAAGACTCCAACTAAATAGCATATGATTTATTTTTATCTTCCATGGATTTGGAATGATTATTTGTTTTGTTTAATAGGAAGTATTAGGGTTTATTGCCGGGTCAGACCATTCTTATCTGGACATAACTATTTGAGCTCCGTGGATCACATAGAAGATGGAAACATCAAAATCAAAACTCCATCAAAATATGGGAAAGGATGCAAATCCTTCAACTTCAACAAAGTCTTTGGACCATCCACCTCCCAAGGTTGTTACACTTGAAGTTTCATTTACAAGCATTTCCTCTTTATCACTCAATCTTGACACCACTTACACTTTTTGTTGTTGTATTGCAGCTGAAGTTTTCTCAGACATGCAGCCCCTAATTCGGTCTGTTCTTGACGGTTTCAATGTTTGCATATTTGCTTACGGCCAAACAGGATCAGGAAAAACTTTTACAATGGTAAGTTTTAGTTTATTTATGAAACCATAATATGACACCTTAATTCTTTATCTTTGTTTCAAAGTTGACTTTTGCTGTTTACATTTTAGACTGGGCCCAAAGACCTTACAGAGAAAAACCGAGGTGTAAACTATAGAGCCATGGGTGATTTGTTTTATCTAGCAGAACAAAGAAAGGACACCTTCCACTATGATGTTTCTGTTCAGATGATTGAGATTTATAATGAGCAAGTTAGAGATCTTCTAGTTACTGATGGTGTGAACAAGAAATATCCTTTACAAATTATTAGATTTTGCTCTTCTTGAGATTATATCATATCGAAACCCATCAGCAGTAGCACTGTTAAGATCGTTCTGATTGGTTGAAAAATCAATAGCTGAGCCATATATTTGAATTTGATGTCAGAATACTTGGACTTTCTAATTACTTCTGCAGGTAATCAAAAGTATGATATGCATGTTTTCAAGTTCCATTTACTTTGAGAACCATGATCTCTGTTCCTTTTAGTTGCCCATGGGTTTCCTTAACCTGTGGACACATTAGAAATCCGGAACAGCTCTCAGACAGGATTTAATGTACCAGATGCAAACCTTGTTCCAGTGTCATCAACAGCTGATGTTATTGATCTGATGAATCTTGGGCATAGGAATCGTGCAGTGGGTGCAACAGCCCTAAATGACCGTAGTAGTCGCTCTCATAGGTGAATCTTATTCCAACTTTGGATCTCTATCAACTTTTATCCTTAAGTTATGCTAAAAATTGATTTTTCTTCCATCTATTTGTAGTTGCTTGACCATTCATGTTCAAGGAAGGGACTTGACATCTGGAAGTACACTTCACGGTTGTATGCATCTGGTTGATCTGGCAGGTAGTGAGAGAGTGGATAAATCTGAGGTGACAGGAGATAGACTAAAAGAGGCTCAACATATTAACAAATCTCTCTCAGCTTTGGGTGATGTGATATCTTCCCTTGCCCACAAGAGTTCACATGTCCCTTACAGGAACAGCAAGCTAACACAATTGCTCCAAGACTCACTCGGTAATGTTAAGTACATCTTGATCATCTTACTGACTAAACTGTGTTCCCAAGTGTGTATATATATATATATATATATATATATATGTATGTATTTCTAGAGATATTACCATTGTATAT
>JAYMSW010004556.1:0-10880 GCA_036897725.1 Erodium texanum | reverse complement strand
TCCCCCGGACAATCCACCTAGCATGTCGACGTCGCTGGTATGGTCTGATGAAGGTATCGCTGTGAAGCCTAGGGCTTTTTGGGGAAGAGGGTATAAATTAGGGGTGGAATAATAATAATAATAATAATTCTCCTTAAAATTTTCACTTTTCTGAACAAATCGAACATGTTCGTATTGATAGTCATAGCAAAGGAGAGAGGTCAAAATTGGATGGTGAAAATCTTTTGACAGATTAATGGTGCATTATCGCTTTTATTCTTTCTTAGTTACAATGGAGAGATAATTTATTTTTGTTTACAACAAGTGGGGTGTTAAAGACTCTCGTCTCTGACAAATTCTTTTTCTTTTTAAATCGACTCTACGTGTCGACACAAAAATTAAAACGGTGGAGAAATAGATCATACTGCCCTTGCTCTTAGTTTCTTTCATATTTACTTTCACCCGACTCGGGTTACAGAGAACCATCATCTATAGCTGGTTAGGTCCCGTTTTTTTTCATGGTCTTATTAGTGGATTAGAGCATATGCAATGATCGTGATTGCTGGTCAAATAGCTTATCTAATGTAAGTGAATCATTGACCAAATTGACATGTAATACGAGTTAATAAATTTATAATCCAACTATGTAATCGGTAATTATTAATTTTAAATGTTTGAATAAGATAACGTGGTGAATCGTCAATCGTCAAACAAGTCACATGTCATGACCATTAATGTTTGACATGTGGCTCATATATTGTGAAAAAAATCAGCCAAATGTCTATGTGTTTCCTAATGTGTAGATTGTGCAACAATTCTTTCTCAAAGAGCCAATTGTGTAGTGGTGTTTGACTATATGCTTTTTTTCCGTATCGAATTCAAAATTATGAGACCGAAAAGACAATTAGCATATTTTCCATATTGAATTGAAAAAATTGAATTCAAATGACGTTTATGAGTTTTGGAACAGGTGAGTCACTACAAGGCAGGTTGAGATAAGCGAGCAATTCTAATGAATAATTTGTGAATCAAAATAATCGAGTGATTCCAAATAGCAACGATGTCTAATGATGTTAAAGGCATCTTCGAGCATGTCAATTATGATCGATCCCCTGTTTAGGAATCAAAACTTTTTTGCCTAACTTAAAACTATATCGAAAGAGCTTATTATTCGATATTGCAATGATTAACTTAATGGTCTTACAAATTTCTTATTCATATTGATCACAGTTTTTAAATTAAACTCCGACAAAGAATAATTATTTTATTTAACATATGAATTTTTTTCTCGATACATTGTAGGTGTTCGTAGGAGTAGATTTGTGAAAAGTATCTGTTCATAAGTATTTAACAAATTTCATTATTAATAAAATAAAAATTGATTTGTCAATTAAGTGGTTTCAACCGTATAGCCGTTGGAAAAATAAGATAAAATCGATGGGATAGAGAGATTAGAGAAGAAAGGCTTTTGGCTAAAAAGGGAAATAATAAACAAATCTCTTGATCGCCCATTTGCAAATATCAATCAATGCGCGCTATTTCTCTCTCTCTCTGCAATCAAGAGTCTCTGGATTCCAAGTCCGGCCATTTCATTTCCTGGTGATTCCTTCTCTGCATTCTCTTCCCTTACATTCTCGAACCCTTCTCCTTAATTTTGTTTCTGTAATTTCATCGCACATTGTCTCTTCGATTTAGGTATTCACAAAATGCATGTGTTTAAAAGTATTTTTCTTCAATTTATTGGATCTTTTCGTGTTGATGAAGCTTAATTCCGAATTGGGTGTTCGTTCCCTTGGCGAATTTCTGTGTTGATTTGATGTTTTAAGGTTTTAGCTTTCTGGAATCACCGTTCTCTTATCTGAGGAAATGGAGGAAGAGGAAATATACATATATATGATTATTGTTTTAAGATTCTAGCTTTGAATTTTTTTTAGATGTTCTGATATATGTTCCATTGGTTGGCTGATAGCCTGATACAATAGAGGAAGAGGGCAAAATTTGGGGGTAATTTTGTGTTTTTTTATTTATATATTTTATTTTACAGATTTTGTGGACCATCAAGTTGTTGGATTAATGACAAAACTAAACTCTTCCATAGAAATTGAAATGGGTTGCGTAGCTGATTCATTAGGATATGATTAATTTTGAGAAGGAAGGTGTATTTATATGCAAAACAGAAAAAAAAAAAATTTATGCTTCTGGATTATATCGAAACGGCTTGCTGTTTTGTAGTTCCTATTTCTAATTAAAACACGTCATGAAAGTTGCTTGATACGACTCTTTTTCCATTATAGTCATTGAAAGTTGGCTTTGTTGGATGAGTGAGGGTCGCAAGCAGAGCAATGAGTCGTCCAGCTAAGGCCTCATGTATGTATATGCTTCGTATACTTCTGTTTCTAACACTTCTAAGATTTTATTTCGAACCTTACTACATAATTATCTTTTAGCTACTTTGAAGTATGGACTTTTGTGTTTTAAACCATACTTCAGTCAAGAACATCGATCTATATTTCCTTTGTAATTTTATATCTTGGCATGCCTACGAAAGGCTAAAGTCAGTCTCAGAATAAATGTCTGTTTTTCAATAGTATGTTCCGAAATAAGTGTCTACTATCCTTTTAAGGAAATATATCATATACATGTTTTACCAATGATATCATTTGTACGAGTTAGTTAGTTATGCTAGGAGTGTATTAGGAAGTGGGACAAGTGGAACACTAAATCTACTAATCCTTAATTTTTGCAATTGGACACTTGTTTGGCAACTTAGTAAATAGTAATATTTTTCACAGATATTGTTTTATTTGTTTTTGGTAGTTTAATTTAGTACCACATGGAATATGTGGATACAAACTGGACGCTCTCGACTTTCAACTTTTACTTATTTGATTCGATCAAATTTTATTGTGCATTTGCTTGTTATACAGCTAAGAGAAGGTTGAAGGATCTATTGCGTCTAAAAGATAATGGTATTTGTGCTGACTGCAGTGTTCCAAATCCAAGATGGGCGTAAGTTTGCCACCTGATATCTTTAGGTTAATCTGGAAAGGGGTCATAAAGTTTCTTAGTTAAAAGAAAAATATGGCAAAAATGTGTGGGAAAAAGGGAACTAAAATGTATGTTATTATCTGCTTATAGATGTTATTGATGAATCAGTTGAAAACTGCAATTTTAGGTCAGTAAATATTGGAGTTTTTGTATGCATGAAATGTGCGTGTGTGCACAGAAGCCTTGGAACCAGTGTCTCAAAGGTCAGTGCTTCAAGATTAGAAAATACTTGTAATGGATTTTTGTTGATGAAACAAATGTATTATAGACAAATACAATTATTCGATCTGGGTGTTCAGGTTATGTCTGTGACAATGGATGATTGGACTGGTGAGGACATTGATCACATGATTGAAATTGGGGGGAACATTGCTGTTAATTCAATTTATGAATCGGACGTTCCTGAAGGAGTCACAAAGCCTACCCCAACTGCCACTCATGAAGAACGTGTAAAGTTCATCAGGTTGCACCCAATTTCAACTCAATCATGGGCATGCTTGTGCTTCACACCATTTATAATTACAATTTTGTGCAGGTCCAAGTATGAGGTTCAAGAATTTCTTAAACCTAGCTTGCGGGCTTCAGCAACGAATCTTGCTACTCTCCAGCCAAGTGTGTCTAGAAAGATTATAGATACTTTTCGCACCATGTCAAATCCATCACAGATAAAAGTAACTTTTGCTATACCTTTTTTCAAGTTCATCGACGTTTCTATTTTGTATGTCCAGCTGGCTCTGTTATCCTACAGAAGTTACTAACAATCATCTGATATTGGAAATGGTAACAGGAATCATTGGAAGATTTTATCGGCATAGTGAAGGTAACAGTGGTGAGAGGCATAAATTTGGCTGTCAGAGATATGATTTCAAGTGATCCCTATGTCGTCTTGACTTTTAATGAACAGGTGAGTTGCTCCTTTTTTACTTTCAAATTCTAAAGATAAGGTCATTCTTCTGTTAATGCTTCACCTAGTTTTGCAGCACACACATGCACATTCCATTGCGCATCACCTCTTATGTGACTTATGTATGCATATTTGATATATCCGTCTGATGGAACAAGTTCTGGTGAAAACCACGGTTATAATACACCCCAGGAAATTACGAAATCTACCTCATCAAAAAAATGAACTATGCGCCAGATTCAATCTTAGATGTCCATTATTTTGATCCAATGATGCAAGCTAGTTTCTCACCTTCTTGGGAGCAGGTGTGGGGTTGAGGTTAGGTTAGGAGTTAACCTCTGGTTAACTCTGGTTAACCTTAGGTTAGAATTTCTAGATTTATTGCTGATAATTTATTTTCTTCTTGTTATGCATTCTAAGAGGGGTTTCTACTAGAACTTGTCTCTTATTTTGATATCCACATATATGCTTCTTTTGATGATCACCAGACTGTTCGGACAGCTGTAATCGGGAGCAACCTGAACCCAGTCTGGAATGAAGAACTCATTTTGTCAGTTCCTCCAGATTTTGGTAATATAAAGATGGTAAGCTATGCATTCACATATTCTCATATATACTATTGCATTTCATGGTCCATCAACTGAGTTAAAGATCTCTTGACAACATATAATTTGGACATTGCAGGAAGTGTATGATTATGACACGTTCTCTTCTGACGATATCATGGGGGATGCAGAGGTCGATATCCATCCATTGATAAGGTCTGCAATGGCGTACGGGGACCCAGAGAATTATTATCATGACATGCAGATTGGGAAATGGATGAAAGCGGCAGACAACCACCTCGTGGAAGATAGTCCGGTGATGATCCTTGATGGAAAGGTGAAGCAGGAGATGAGACTCAAACTCCAGAATGTGGAATGTGGAGAAATAGATCTAGATATAGCTTATCTGGCAAACGACTAACACACTCGTCGTGTGTATATATATATATATACTTCTACATGTATCAACTGTTATTAATTTCTACCTTATGAACTTCTATGGAAGTTGGAAATATTCTGTATACGCTATGAAGCCGGATAATTAAGGCAGACGATCTTGTTTGCGTTCGACAAGAATGTGTTTATGTTAACTGTTTTGCAAAATCAAGCTCCATTTTGTCGTTTTGCAAATTGCAAATATTTTGATCACTTCACTTCATATATGAAGTCTTCAAAAGGATATACTAGCTGTTCAAGGCTCCACGTTTCTCTCATAGAGATTATGGATTTGAATCACATTCGGGTTGGATGGGTGGGGTAGTATTATGAGTGTCTAGAATTTTTAAGTAAAATGAAAATTACTTGAATCTCTAAATATATTTAGAAATAGAAAAGAAAGATTGAGCAATTTTTTTTCCTAAAAATAAGTGACGGAGAATGAGTGGAATAGCGATAGTGACTTGACATGGATGTATTTGAAGTGTTAGCTAGAACATCTCTAACATAAATAGCCTAGTTTGAGTTGATCAATTACTAACCGGCACTGAAAATTGGAAAGAAATGACTGATATCGATATCGACGGTGGATGTCATGAATTCAAAAGAAACTTTCTATAGTCAAGATGACTTGGAAGGCAAGTCAAGCCGATACCTGTTGTAGGTTAGTGATTAAAGAGAACAATGTCATTTTAGAGAATAAATAACCTCTGAAGCTGGAACATGTGATGTTCAAGGAAAGAAAAATTAGAGTCGGTGATAAAGTTAAGGCATGAATAGCTAAATGTTGGAGTTATTTCTAATTTTACACTGTGGATGATGCATTGAGAATAAGATTATATCACCACTTAATAAACATTTGAGAGTCAACAGTTTTAACATAATATCAAGTCCTACCTGGAGGCTCGTGCCTACTTTTGTTGTGAAAACAAATAATAATTTATGATTTTTAAGTAAAACCGTAAAATATATGAATCCATATCCCTATTCCAACTATGTTTTGAAAAAGAAGAGAAAGATTAAGCAATTTTTTCCTTGTCAAAGTAAGTGGCTAGATGAAGAAGACAGGTCAGAATTCAAGGATTATGACTAGGCATGACCGCATTGATTTATTTCAGATGTTGGTTATGCACATGGAGGAAAAGTCGAAAGAGGAATATCAATTAATGAATAATTTCGAATGAAAATTTTGTTTATCATGTATATATAATAGACAATTACAATATCTATATTACCAGAAAAAGTAATCTTGTTTACCTTGAAAATGAAAGCCTTACAAATTTTGTCAAAAAAAGTTGTTACCCAATGTGAATTCTAAGGAGCAAGATTTTTTGAGGCTGAAATGTGGTTAACTATAAAAAGATAAATATGAACCGATTACAGGCAAAGAAAGGGTCAAACCCATCCCCACAGATAGCGCAGGCAAGAAAAATTACAGACCGATCATTTCTCGTAAACAAGACACTACAAAGAAGAAGCCACATTTCTAAAGCAAAAGAAAATAAAGTCTCCAGGAGAGAAGAAGGAGAGAGACTGCTGTTTTGCATTCTCTCTTTTTTCCATCTCCCAACCAAACAAACACCCCTTTTTCTTTTCTTTTCCTTTCCTTTCTATTCTTTTCTTTTCTACAGAGCTGTAAGCTTTGTTCTTGATCCCTCTTTGATCTGTACTGTACATATATACATATATATTGATATCAAAATGTATCGCTCTCGTAATAACAGTTCGTCCCCGGACATATTTAAGCAGAGTTTATCTTCTCCTTCCAGTCCTACCCATGCGGATAGGCCTGGAGAGTTGTGCCTTGAAGGTGACATGTTTTGTTTCCATCAGCAATTATTGCATATCAAGATTTAGACATTTATTTATACATAAAAAAATATATATAATAAACTTATGATTCTTATATTTTTAAAATCAGTCATAACATGACTTAAAAAGAGACTAATTAAAGGGGATATAAATATGTGCATTCTTGTTTTTTTTTGGGTTCGTATAGGTTGCACCACAACGTTGAAGCTACTGATAAAGCTAATAAACGAGCACTACGAGTTCAGCGACCGTGAAAACGACGACAGGAAGATGAACAGAGTGACGGGAATGATCAACATTCTAGACGAAGTGAGGGGCAGGCTCCAGAAGTCACAATCGTCGTACGGGAAGAGAAGAGTGGCCGAGCTGAGGCGGTGCAACACGGACCTCAGGCCCCGGAGGTCCAACGACCTCATGACCGCGGACGACAGGTCCAGGTCCAAGAAGGACCTGGGCTCGGGCGTGGCGGCCCGGAAGAGCCTCGAGATCATGTGCTCCAGCCTCGGCAAGGAGAAGGAGATCATGGCCACGGAACTCTCCAAAAAGGTGCACGAGCTCAACGAAATGGAGGAGCACATAAACGACCTCAAGATCCAGAACGAGATGTTGCTAGGAAGACTACAATCTTGCAACAACAGCGACAACAAGGAGAAGAGGAACTCGTGCGGAGCTGCCGAGACTCCGCAGGGAAATGCGGTGCTGGTGGAGAGGAACAAGCTGCTCTCGGAGCAGCTCCTCAAGGCGCTTGACGGGTTCAGGACCTTGAAGAGGAAGCTCAAAGAGGCTCAGGAAGACAAAGCCAACGCTCACTCGGCAGTCAAGGAACTGGGTAAGGAGGTTTCAGCTGGCCTGGACAGAGTTCAGGATTTGAAGCACAGGCTTGACGCAAGAGAAGATGACCCCGTAGACATTGACGGCGAGATTTCAGCGTTGCATCATGTGTTCCAGTCCTTAGACTCGAGAGTTTCAACTTACTATATCAATAGGAGAAGCACGGCGCAAAAATAAATGCCCTTTTCCACCACTTATTAGACTCCTTTTGCACCCGTCTAGGGTTTGTTTTCTTGTTTTTGTTTTGTTTCTTTGAGTCAGGAAATATATGACAATGTTTTGTGTTAATAAAATGAACAACAATCGTGCTCATCTAACTGGTCAACCATTTAACTTATTAGGTCAGCATTAGTACCTCACTTTCCTTCTACGTAAACAAAGTCTTGAGACCGGATATCATGATACACCTGATTGTGTCGATAAAAAGAATAGTTGTATAATTTTGAGACTTGCATGTTATTTTCCCATTCCTTACTTGATCAATACCAGAGAGAGAGACATAGGAATACTTATGTGCGGAGAGTTGAGGTATAAATACAAGGTACACATGAAACTTGATCAATGTTCAAAATATAAAACAAGCAATCATCAATCAAAAATTTCCCACGGATTCGCGGCCTGAGGAGAATCAAAGGTCTTCACAACTGCTGGCTTCACTCTGGAGTTCAATATCTTCAGGGCATCGAGCGTTTCCACTGACTTCTGCACTCTCTTTACCTACATAAGTGACGACATTGTTAATTCAATGAATGCATATTCTTCTATAGGACAGTTGAAATTCAGTCAAGAGATCCATCATAGTCATGAAGTTACCAGCAAGTTCTCTTGAGCTGAGGCATCACCTTCTGCTGGGATATTATCGAGCCTGACAGCTTGTCTCATGAGCATCTCAATCATTGTTACAATCTGCACTTCTGGTACCTTAACTCCGCTGGAGATGGATTTATCGATTGCAGAGACCTGCCAGATCATTATCTGAATTGTAAAACTAATATTGGCATGATCTGCAACTCAAGCATTATATTCCAATCCTACGTTCTAAGATATTAAGTTCCTAAGTACAAGTTACTACTTATGGTATGAACTATTTCAACACAAATGAAAATAGTTGTGCCAAAGCTATTCAAACCATATTAAAATGAATAAGAGTTATAATTGTTAAAGCCAACAACGGTTTGGTCAATCAGACTAAATCCCTCGGTTGGCTGATCATCTAACATGAATGAATCGAGGATTTAGTCTCACCCGATTGAATCTTCGTTAACTATAACATTCCTACATATCAAACTATTCTCCTTATAATACTTAAACATCACATTTTAGCCAACTAGTGCTATATTTCTACTCTTACGCACTAGATTTTGAAAATAATATAATTGGGTCAATCTCGCTATTAAAATATCAAGGCTTAATATCAATCATATTACTTGGATTAACATTTTCTAACAAATGTATGACCTAACGCTTACACTTACATGTAAGTTATAATCTGACCTCGTTTCTACATATAAATTGAAGACCACAGATTTAGTGTGAGATAAATGTTAATTTAGTCTTAGATAAACACTAAACCCAACCGATAAAATGAACTTTTTAGTTATGAAGTTTAAGCATTACATCTAGGGATAACCTCAAAAACACACGGTAAATTTATACAGATTTTTATTTTCTAACTGTGGTTCCATTCAGTATCAAAAACGTACCTTTATAGATCTTCTTGTATCAAAACCTGTTATTTTTGTCAAAAATACCAGAAATGCCCATTCAATATAAAATTTAAAAAAATGCAAAAAAACCAAAAATAAAAATAAAAATCAAGCCACTATATTTATCGAGTTCACTCCGGTCCATCCAAATCGTCAAAAAAAAATCGTGTTCAATGACATTTTTTTGAAAATTTGAAATTCAAAAAGGAGCACTTTAGTCTTTCTATACAAAAATAACAGGGTTTAATAAAAAATTCAATGAAAAAGTGATAATACAAAATGTCTTTTTGATAACACAAATTCGTTGTAGGATGTGTTTTTAATGTTAAATACAACCACGGTTAGAGAATGAGAATGTGTGTAAATTGATCATACATTTTTTTTTTTTTTTTAAGGTTTTCCTAGCACCTATTTGCTTGCACAGAGACCGCTTCCCTCCAATATCGGACATGACACGTGAGAAGCATGACATTGCATGTGTCATGTGTGTGAGTGTGACACTGTCCACTACAGAACCAGTTTGAATCATGTTCCCGAACACACCCCTACTGATCAATCACATGGTCCCAATCTGACAGTCACACTATGTGACAACAAGTGATAGGCACAGAGGATCCCATCCCTCCCAAGCTGGGCGGGCCCCACCCAGACCCAGCACCCACTAAATCGCTCCTGATTCTAGAATTCAATTATGTTTACCCATCTGTTGATGTCACAACCAGCTGTCTGATCAAGACGCGCTCACACTGTCAACCACTTTTCGGTCATTTTCCTGATCGGACGGCTATTATTAAATCACAATAACAGCAAGACAGTACTGGATAGTACTTGCATAAAGAGCTGTACTCACCTGCTCCGCCAGCTTATCGCCTTCCATGGACACGTCGGAGATGGCGCGGTGTGCGCTCTGGATCTTCGCGTTCCTCCGTAACTCAAAGTACCTCCGCTCGATGCTCGTCGGATCCTCCGTCAATACGACCTTTGACCGGTCTTTGACCCCACACACGTCCAGATACTCTCCGTTTTCTCTCTCCTTCCCCCGGAAAGTCAACTTCTGATCCCCCGCCTGTAACCCCGTCTCCGCCGTCAGAAGCTTCTTCACCGCCCCTGACAGTCAAAGTCAACACCCTCTCACTTCAAATTACCATCTTACCCTCCAACAATAATTCCAATTAATATCGTGAAAATCCACATTTCTTGCAAGTTCCAAGACTTTAATGGTGATCTGTAACTTTAAAAAAAAGCAATGTATATCTTCCGAGGAACATGCAGCCTCCACGTAAGACTAACCGAATAACAATCAAAGTTACGCGTTTTCTGATTTCCCATTACTTATTTTCCTTCATTTTCTCACCAACCAAACAGGGCCAAAATCAATTACGGAAATTAAACTAAGAAAAAAATGAAAGTAGATTCCGACTAACCGAAGGTCGCCTGAGAGTTGACCGAGATCTCGTACCGAAGCGCTCCGTAAGCGATTCTAAGCCGCACGTTGGGGACGAAACCTTCTTTGTTCTCGGTTCTCTGCTGCACCAACATCCCTCCCGGCCTGACCTCGCACTTAATCTCTTCCTCTCCCGACGACGTCGTAGTGGCGGGCCTCCTCGCCCTTCATCCGGC
>JAYMSW010004555.1:0-10880 GCA_036897725.1 Erodium texanum | reverse complement strand
GGAGGAGAAGCAAATCTCGACTGAGGAAAGGAATGATTTCTTGGACGCTTGTTGAGCTATGGAGGAGATGGAAGAGAGCATGACCCGAGATCTGGGTCAGGCCATGAGCATTATAGCTCGTTTCGTCCGGGAGAGGATGGAGGAGAAGCAAATCTCGACTGAGGAAAGGAATGATTTCTTGGACGCTTGTTGAGCTATGGAGGAGATGGAAGAGAAGCCTTTCTAAAGTTTTCCGACCACCAAATGATCGTAACTATTCTAGTAAGTGAATATCAATTCATGCCGTCAGTATTAAATGAACATATCTTGTGTCAACGCATTAGGCCGTATACATAGGATAATTAAACACAAACAATTACTTTATTTGAAGATAAGTTTTCTAACCAACAAGTCAAAGTCATCGTAACTATTCTATTAACTAATTTATTCTATTATTTGAGGATTAAGATTTATAAACACAATATTAGTAATATTACATACTTCAAATTCGGTAGGAATAATAACTCTTGTAGTTATTAAATGAACATATCTTGCTTCAACGTACTAAGCCATATATATAGGATAACTCAACACAAACAACTACTTTATTGAAAATAAATCTTATCAACCCAGCTTGGATTATTCATGTTCGTTTCACTTATGAAATACCTTTTTCACCCTCTAATATTATTTGCATTAAGATACTCTTATGCAAGCCGGGATAGATCATCTCTCTCTTAATAAACAGTAAATAACTCTTTTACTAATTTAATGAATTATAGGAGATGTTTTTTGCAGGGACGGAGACAACAAGTGGGACTATGGAATGGGCCATGACGGAGCTATTGAAAAATCCAGATGTCATGAGGAAGGCACAAGAAGAGCTCGATCGAGTCGTCGGACGAGGCACAAAAGTTGAAGAGACCGACATGGATCGACTACCTTACTTGCAAACCGTGATAAAGGAAGTACTACGCCTTCATCCCGTAGTTCCATTAATGGTTCCACGGAAAACCGTGGAAGATACTAAGTTTATGGGATACCTGATTCTGAAAAACACTCGGGTTCTCATAAACGTATGGAGCATAGGGAGAGATGCAGAATCGTGGGACGATCCTTTGTGTTTCAAGCCCGGAAGGTTTAAGGATTCAGATATCGAGTTTAAGGGACAAAATTATGAGTTCGTTCCGTTCGGGTCCGGAAGAAGAATGTATGTAGGCATGTCATTGGGTTATAAAATGGTACAAATTGTTCTTGCCTCTCTTATCCACTCTTTTGATTGGGAGCTTGAGAGCCATCTCTCTCCTGAAACCCTAGACATGAGTGATGCGTTGGGTTTCACTGTGAGAAAAGATGTGCCACTCAAAGCTATACCCAAGAAACGCTCTCTTTGAAAGTCAATGTCGTTATGTCATGAAGCTGCAATTATATCCAATAAGAGTATTGAATTATAACTGCATCTTTCATTTGTTTTTCGAAAATATTATTCAACTCACAATAAGTAACACCCCTCACTCATATTTAAGATTCTTCTTGACGTTTTTTGATGATGTTCGGTTAGTGTAGCATTGGATAGGATGTGATGTGACCTATTGTTGAACACGTCGGTTGTTGTTGGATTCAAATCGATGCGATCTATCAATGACCTAGTTTGGGGATGTTCAATATTATTCATAGATTCGATCCGCTCGCAAATTCATCCAATCCGCTACGTACCCATATGGGTGTAATCCATGAATAGCTGATTGGATTGCAGATTAAAAAAATTTAAATCCATAAAGTTGTAGGTGGATTGCAGATTGGGAGACTCCAATCTGCAGATGACCCGATCTGCCCGCAATTTCGAAATATTCTCCTCATTTTTATAAGTGTTGACCCATATGGGTGTAATCCATGAATAGTTGATTGGATTTCATAATGTTATTTGAGTAGATTGATGTTTGTGTATCAACTAATGATATAGGTTAAATTTCATAACGTGAGTGTAGAAAATTCAACTCAGAAGACGAGAATGATGATTATGATCCGACCTATGATGCTGAGTCATGGTTTGCAAAAGAGGGTGGTACATAGAGCGAGACGAGTCAAGTTTAACGAGGTATCGTCTATCCTAATTAATCGAACCTAATAATCATATGCGTTGGATTCGATTACAGCATTGACAACCATCATAATACATCAAAACCAACCATAGGAATGTAAACCCTCATCCTATACCTAATTAACACATGACAATTAACCTCACATGATCTATCTAAATTTTATCAAATAACCCGGATTTGATTAAAACATCGGGAACCATTAGGGAATGCCTACGAAATACAAAAATAGATCGTTTAAAATATAGTTATTACAATACGTCGATAAACATATACCAATTATATACAAGAATCAGTAGGTTGTATTACGAGAAATTGCTCTGCATAATAGTCATTCAATCTCCTACCTTAAAATTATTTATCATTTTTTTTATCCAGTCGTGCAATGTATACCGTGACAAAATTCATTGTCACAATTAATTAAGAGGAAAATGCTATTAAAAAAACATTTAATCTCTCACCCCAAAAATGCTATGAAAATCTTGATATTTGTTTCCATAACTTTGTGTCAAGTATCTACATTTATGAGTCCGAGTGTCACATAAGATAATTATAGAACGAAATCATCAAATTAGACGAATCTCGAGTCTTATTAGTGTCTAATATGTTTATCACTGATATTTATCGATCCCCACACTTCAGCAAATAGTTATTTAAGACCTGCTCAACGATGCACAATGTACAGTGCCAAACACAATGACACACTATTGGGTGTGTTCATTCTTAGTGACTCCTCTTGTGTTCAATTTGCTATGTGTTCCTGCAAGAAATATTGCATCAGAAAGGCCAGTCAAAACCATTAAGGTCTTCAATCCTTATTATATATATATATGTGTATATTTTATTATTATTAATTTTATGTAATTATACTTGATTTATGGTTTTATCACAAATATTTTCTTTGGGCAGACCGGAGACAGTAGATGGCATCGATTTTTACAAACAACCCGCCTTCAACAATCCGCTACTAAAAGATCTTAAAACAAAGGTACTTCATTTACGCAACGAATGCATGAATCAAACGCATCAGACAGATATACGTCGTTTTATTTTTCGATTACCTGATATTAGTTTTTTATGTTTTTCTTATAAAATCATAAGATACTTGAAAGATATATTACTGGATCAGTAATCGAGAGCCTCCCTACAGTAAATTGCCCGGAAGGAACAGTCGCAATATTGAGAACCAAAATCAACAATTCATCCAAATCTCCCTTCGAATATAAGGGCAAAATCGGTACCACGCCAGGGTTCTTCTTCAGGGACAATGTCAATATATCGGTCCAATAATAATATAAATATATGTGTTCGTTTTCGAATATAATCTGTTGTTTAGTCGAAATCTATCCATAAATCATATATAATCAATAAAAACAAATTTCTATTCAATTATATTCTGATGTCACATCAATGTTTATGTACTATACATCTATAGGATGCGTACGTTAGCACAGAAAATGGAAGTTACATAGGGGTCAAGGCAATTGTTAATAAGTGGAAACCTGAAGTGTTCTATCCGGAACATGATGCCTCCGAAGGCTACATTTGGATCCAGTCCGGCGATGAAGACGACGCCGATCTAAACTACGCCGCGTGTGAATGGACTGTGAGTGTTTCGTTTCTCGTGTTTCTATGCATCAAATCGTGTTCGATTTCAAACAAGTGAGCTCTAATTTTGCGTCTTTCAAGTAAACCCGCAAATTTATGGAGATTGTCTAGCTCGATTCACTTCGTTCTGGTCAGTACGTCCTTTCAACATATCAAGTTGTTTCGTTTACGCAACATATCGATAAGTTAATTTTTTTTTGTTAGGTGCTTACACGTGAATCTTGGTTACAGGTAATTACGATGTTAAAGAAAAGTATTAAACTCGTTAAAACTGATCAAGACGATACTTGCTCTTATAAAACCTAGTGCTATAACTCTAGATAAATATGAAATAAATTAAGATTCTATAAAAAGAAGAAAAAAACAAGTTTTGATTATTTTCTTTGTAGGGAAAATGTATTATCTCGAAGAGATAAGATATTTTGTTTACATAACGAATTAATAAATAATCGTAAATCCCGATCCCAATAAACAAGATATTAAGGAACCTGGCCTACCAGACTAGCAGAGTGTTCAACTATAGTGATGTCGAACATATATATCACGAGTTTTACTTGTTTTTTTTATTTTATAGAGAAAGATCTGTTTTATCCAACGCTCGATATCAGAATCTCGATTATGAAAATTTTATCATTCTAACTCTACAAAACCTCTTATACATAATTGATTTATGCAGGTGGATAATTCGATTACTACGGGTTGTGTAGACACCAAGTGCGATGGTTTTGTGCCCATGACCAATAAGTATTATCTAGGCATGCCCTTTACGGACCTTTCTCAATACTAAGGCATGCAAATCGTAAATTATGCATTCTTTTACCATGAGGGTATATTAGATATTTCACAAAACCATATCTCTTCTCTCATTTTTCTAACGATTAACGGTAAATATATATATATATTCTGTATTTTAACTTTTTGCAAGTTGGTATCTTTATTTTAAAATGTTAATTACATTTTGTGTCTCTTTAACTATGTTACCTTTGAATATTGAGTAATTTTCTATTCTGTTTATCGTGATGATATATTAGATAGAGTAAGTTACATCTGACTACACCGAATTATAGACTCTTTTTATTTAACTACACCTAACTTTGAATTTACCTTTTTAACTATCACAACTTTTATTTGTTTTCAACTTTAAAGTGTAGAGTTCATTTTAGGGGTTTAAGATTGGGGTAGAGGGTTAGAGTTATGATTCAAATTTAGGGTTTAAATTTGAGTGTAATTGCATCATTTTATACAAATCAATAGTAAACTAACAGATTTTGTAATAGAAATTGTCGTGTTAGAATTATATGAAAGTTGGGGTACTCAAAAAGGTAAATTTAAAGCTGAGTGTAGTTAAGTGAAAACAACTTATAGTTAGGTGTAGTCAGATGTAATTTATTCAAAAAAGTACAGTACAGGGGCGGAGCCAAGAATATAATTTACGACATGTCATCAATAGTCTAATTGTTAGATATCGGATTGTTGGAAGTGTTGGAGGGGTTTGGAGCTAAAAACCCGTTTTAAAGTACAAAAAAAGGATTAAACATGCAGCAGAGTTTTCAAATGACCATGACTTCTTCATACGAATTCCGATTTAGACCTGTAAGATATCAAATCGAGGTAGCTGACAGGCCTACATTATTATGAAATTTTCGGGAACAAGGGTATGTCGTGGCATATCATATACCCCTCTCAATCCGCCCCTGGTACAATGTACTTTTGATCTTTTGCAAGTTGGTATCCTTATTCCCAAAATCGTTGCAGACTGTAATCTTAATCATATACTTTGTTGCATTTCATGTCAATTTATATTGACATGACGGTTTGGCCCTTGAATACGCAGGACAAACCGCCGGAGAACAAATGGTATGTGGCGATAGAGAATGAGGTGTTGGGATACTGGCCAGCGGAATTGTTCCCAAAAATGGGAGAGAGTGTCGAGAGGGTGGCGTTCGGCGGAAGAATGGTCGATAGCAGGACGTCGGCCCAGCAGGCTCAGAAGTCGTCAGAGATGGGAAACGGCCGAGTGGCGGAGCAAGGATACGCAAAAGCCGCCTACATGCGCGAGCTCGTGCTCGTGAACGATATGTATGTGGATAAAACTATTGTAGCCGGAGACCTCGAACTTCATGCGTCTTTCAAGAATATTTTTGGTCCTCTGGAAGGAGAAAATGATAATGAAGACCCTTGTTTCTATTATGGTGGTCCTAGGACTCAGATAGGTTAAATTGATAATTTTATATCGGGCTTTAGTTATTGATTCGACCTGTTTGAATAATCTTGTGTTATGTGTGAAATGAACATTTTATTATTGAAATCTGTGCTTGTTTATTGTGCTTGACTTGGAAGTGTATTTATTGTGTTGTCTGGTTTGACCTATTTGTTAAGCAATATGAGAGCTATACTTATTTAAAACTGATTCCAATAATTCTCATTCCCACCAAATCTATATAGTCTGTAGTGTTTTTACTTTATACTTCAATAATAATTATTATTTTAACATTTTAGCCATACATATATTATATGTCAACCATTAAGATATACATATATTGAATTATTGATTGGAAAAAAGAATATAGTAACATTATAAAGTCTGGAGTACCGTTATAGATTAGAACTTAGTGGGGATAAAAATTTCTACAATCAATTTTAAATAAGTATAGTTCGCGTAGAATTTAACAATCAGATCAGACCAGACAGCTTATCAAGACCCATTGTCACTTGGCGAGCAATGTAATTGAACCATGCTTTCCCGCCGAGCAATGTAAAGCGAAAACCAGAAGGTCCCACCGTGACGTGGCAAGATCGTCGCAGTAGTGCGCAATGCGCAACATGCGTAGCATAGATTCTTCGTCCGTCCCCAAAACGGCGGAGCGGGAATCGGTCAAAAACTCATTCCCGATTCTGAAGCAAACAAATGTTCTCTGAAACCGACTGGTCGTTTCTCGGAGGTGCGTGGTGCGCACTTCTCTCCGGTTTCTCATTCTCGATCCTCTGTCTCGAGGCTTCGTCATCGTCTCAGAGCTATGTCGATTAGGTGCCGTGCTTTGGTTTCTAGAGTTCCTGCTTCTTTCCTCGTCTTCTGGATCTGCTGCTTTCCCGGTAAGGAGCTTTCTCCAGAAACAAACAGACCTTTCGGACTTGTTTTGCTGCGGCGCCGTTGCTTAATTTTGCTCGAATTTTGGTTTCTACGACATGGGTTTTTGTTTCAATTACTTGAATCACAATCTGTATGATCTGGGTTGATAATGATGTGAACTGTGTACAGAAATTATCTCAAATTTGGAATCGACGAACATGGATATAAGTGTCAATTACTTGAATTTGAATTAGTATGAATAGTGCTGGAACTCGTTCTTATTTTGGGTAGCATAATTTGATATGGATGAGCAATTGAGCATCTATGAAGAACAATTTTGCAATTGGGTTCTTTGTTTTTTAGGTTTTCAGTGATAAGATTGGGTTTATTCATGTGATTTTAGTTTTTGTATCCATCTGATTTGGGATTGATGGGTCTATTATGCAGAGTTCATATTGGCAGCCATTGTTACGCTTGATTCCATTCAAATTTTCCATACCCACGAGTTGATAATCCCACCAACAGTTTATTTCAAATGTAAGGATGAGAACATGACGGTGTTGCCGGATGTCAAGAAACAAAATGTTGTGTACACTTTCAAGGGTGAAGAGTCTTGGCAGGTTCGTATCGAGCCCTTCTCTCCAAAACTGATAATGTACATGCATTGATATGTAGTTATTGGTTAAAATGTACTTTGAATTCATCACTGTTTGAGCCATTAATTCATTGTTTCTGGGTTCTTATTTTGCATAATGAAGTGTGTTCTTGCTGATGCAAATTCTTAGAGCCAAATGTGTCAAGTGGTTAATTTAGGATCATGTTCTATAGGTAACACACCTTATATTTGCGATAATCGTTTCCACTTTTGTACTTCATGAAGTATATTCCTGGACTTGATTTTATCTTTGAGAGGATTGATTAGGTTGAACACGTGAGAAAATTTTCATTTAGGTAAGGATTCATCTATAGTTAACATTCCCTTTAGTCACAGTCATTTCTGGGTTCATCGAAGCGAGTACTATATTTTTTGTATGCATATGAGAGTCGGCATAATTTGTATGTGAGGATTGATTATGATGTTTTTATATGATCAGTTCACTTCAGTTGAGTTGTTTAGACATTTATTTTCATCTGTGATGACTTTGCTTTAAACTAACTGATGCTTATGTTTTACGATTATGATGTTTTCAGCCTCTGATAGAAATCGGAAGAAAGAAGTGTAAGCGGTGTGGGATTTATGCGATGCATACCATCAAATCAGATGATGTATTTGATGAATGGGAATTTTGTCCTTCCCAATTTAAGCGTCCTAAAGGGACCTATACTTACTGGAAAGACGATGAATTCAATGCCACCTTTCTGTGTCCAAAGTGCTTATCTCTCGAAGGTAAAGAAAAAGTCGGTGAGTATCTAAGCTTTTTAATTATCAATTTGAGCTTTAGTTGTATGACATATTTTGGGGTTTAGCATCTTTATTTGTCTTTTTACTAACAATTATTTAGAGGGATATGTGTTCCGGAAGATTTTATTACTTCAGGTTGGATTAATAAAAATTGGTTAGGACTTTACTTATGGGACTACAAGTAATCTAGCTAATAGAGATTAGTCAAGTGACAAGTTGTTCTTCATTGCTTCGATAGAACACAACTTTCCGTACTTTTAAGGGATAATCTTATAGAAGTACACTAATCTTGTCACATTTCTCTCTTAACTACACTGAATTTTAAATTTTCTCATTTTACTCTATTTTGATGATAAATGACAAAAACACCCCTGTAATATTTAGAGAACAGGGGCAAAAGTTACCATAGTAGTGACATTTTTGAAAACTAATGAAGGGTATTTTAGTAAATCATTACCAAAACAGAGTAAGGTGAGAAAATTTGAGAGCTTAGTGTACTTCAGTGAAATTATCCCTACTTTTAATAATCAAAAACATCTAGTAATGGACATGTTTATGTCGCTTCTGATTATGTTAGTCACGTTGCAGCTCCCATGGACGACGACAACGAAGATGATAGTAATAAGAAACTCCGTATTGCGATTGTTGTTGCTTCCATCGTTGCCTCCATTGTGGTTGGAACTTTACTGATTATTGCAATCGAGAGAAGTATAAGGAAGTGGCAAAGGAAAAAGAGGCTAGAAGAGCAGGCCAAGTTCTTGAAGCTGTTTGAAGATGGCGATGACATCGAGGATGAATTGGGCCTTGGCACGATTGTATGACGAATGGCAAAAACCGAAAATTCGAATACCTTCTGTACAGTAAGCCTCAGAACGAGAAATACATGTTTTTTAGCTGTACGAAAAGTTCTTGCAGTGCTTGTGAGAGACATTGCAGTTGAAGACTGAAGAGAAATATACAATGCAATTGCAGGCAAGGCCTTTTTTGAGGCTTGAAAAAAAGAGTCTAGCAGGAACTGGATGTGGACTTTGTTGTGGAATCGAACAAGGTAAGTTTTAGAGAAACAATAGTTTTGAATGAAGAACTGATTTGTGTAGAATGTTGGACATAACTTGATTGTATGCTTTGAACTTTGGGATTGTTATAGGTTTTTTACAATTGTTCTTTCAGTTGATTTGAATCATCACTTTTGGGTATGTGCTAAGCATTTTAGATGAATTGAGTTTGGTGCCTATAGCTTAATTTGGATTATAGAGATGACTAATTTGGATTATGACTCAACTCTATGATCTGCAGTGTTGTATACACATACCCTTACAATACAAACTGCAAACAAACGATATCTAAGCATCTTCAATGCAAAAAGCCCGCTTGAGTTATTAAACGGTGAAAAATGGTATTTTACAAGAGAGAAATTTTGAAAAAATTGGGATAATAGATTTTGTCAAACTATGGGAATAGGCTAAAGCTAGGCTAATATGATTTTATTATTATTATTTTTGAAATTTTGGAACAGATGACAATAACTCATTGCTTAATCAAACTAGTATTGAAACCACTCTAAACTATTAACCCAACACTAGGCTATTAACCTTGACTGGGTGAAGTGGTAGAGACTGCATGTAATAAGCATGAGGTTCCAATCCTCATATTTGCGATATTACATTTCCTTCTTTATGATAAAAAAAAAAACAGTCTAGACTTCATTAGATTGTTATTAGCCTAAAAACTGGACTTGTGCATGAAATCTACGTTGACATCTGATAAAACTTCGTCGCTGTATCAATTCATAAAACTTATAAACATATTACCTAACGAAACCTACATCACCCCGTGATGCAATCTTCACGACGTGATGACCTAGGTCTCATAGGTGATATGTCTGGTCAGTCCTCAAATCATGTATGTACAATTAGATTTAAATTTTTACTGTCGTCGTTCTAGTAAAAGGTCATTACTAGAAAATGTCTCTATGAAATCAATCCTATGGAGCAATTTTGTGGTTAAGAAGAGTTGGAGTTGAGGATTAAAAATCCTTGACTTAAATTAAAACTACCGTTTCTTTCTAAAACACACGATTCTTTATTTCTGACGAATGATTGGTCGAAGAAATGGTACGGTAACCAAGCACAAATTTCAATAACATCAAAATACAAATTAGTCCTATATATCTGCCCTGCCCAATTCTGACACAACCAAATAAAAATCCAAACAATGGAACAAATAAATCCAATCTACTTTACAAACTCATATGTAGGAACTTATTAAGTTTGGTTTTAGCCAATGGCATTTTTGTAAATAAGAAAACATATTCATTGCAAATGATGATCATAAACCCTTTCCCCTACAAATACTATTGATGCCAAATCATTTTCATCACAAAAACTATGCACTCCCCACCACAACCTACCTTCCCATTAGAGAGAGGAGAGAGCCTTTTCTTGCAATCCAAGCCATCCATTATATCCTAACTTTATTCATTTAAAACAAAATAAAATATATTAAAAACCCAACAAAAAAAAAATCATTTATATATAGAGACACAAAACTCACACTGAGGGAAAGAGAGGTAGAGAGGATGAGCTCAGTGTGCATATCAAACTGCATCAACGACGCGCGCGACCCGCGCGTGCCCGTCCGTGCCACGTACGTGAACCTCTACAAGTGGCCGGAGTCGGACGCCGAGTTCGTCAAGTCCATGGGCCGCGCTAACGTGCGCCGC
>JAYMSW010004554.1:0-10882 GCA_036897725.1 Erodium texanum | reverse complement strand
GTAAAGAAGTCTTATTCCAATTAATCTCTACCTTGATGGACGGTTTAGATTGAATCTAAGGAAAACACTAATTGGAAATTTGGTCCTCTCTCCACCTATAAATATATGTGCTATGTTCCATCAAAAACACACAATACCATAAAAACATAAAGGAGTGTATAGGTCAAGAGAGAGAAACCTAATTTCACTAGCAAGAAAAGAATCTCTACAATCATTTCCTCTCCAACAATCCTCCTCATCACGATGAACGGAGGTATTCTTAAATCTCTTCTTCTTATATCTCTTATGTGATTATCATGATGCTTACGATTTAGTGTTCATGTAAATAATAACTTACATATACGTGTACACAATATAGTAATTAATAAAATTCCACCAAATATTATTATAATTTAAATGGCCCTCAATTACCATTCAACTATTGAATAATGGTAGGCCAAGATCCATATTTTATCTTACTCAACGTAAGCTTTGGCTTATCGCTTCACGTATGACTATTTAGGTATGAAAAGTATCTCTTTTGACTTAATATTAGTTTGAGAGTTTTAACTTATTTTTTGTATCATATACAAAGGTTCACGTAACATCCAAGTGTACATGATTTCAATTTACTCTTTGTATCATATACAAAAAGTGCATGCCCAACATTAAACATTAACTCATGCATATTAAGTACGCAAATAAATAGTATGGAAATCACATAAGCGAAATGGTAAACATGTCATAACATACCTCATTACTAAAATTGATCTCCATAGGTCCAAATAAAGATCAATAGGTCAATACTAGGTGATAACACTAAAACTTTAGGCTTCAAATTGGACTCTCCACTTTGAGCCTTCATCTTGGATCTTTATCCATGTCCTTCCCTTCTCTCTTGAAAAGATTGTCATACGCTTGCAGTTATAAAATCAATTGGCAAACTACCCTATTAAAAATTACAACAAAATAAACAATGTGCATCCCGTATTTTAAAAAAAAAATACAACCTAAGAAAAATAAATCCAATCACATTAGTCAAAGTGGGTTATGTTATGCACCATGCATATAAAATAAATACATACACCAAATATCACATATTCAAAAGTATTTCTATCATGAATGAATTACTTATTGCTTTTTGGGATTTAAAGGTGTTTTAAATAAGGCGAAATTCTTCTTTCTCATCAATTACATTAACTAATTAAAAAGGTTTTTGAATTTGTTTGAAACAAATCAAACCAATCATTCATTACCTTTAATTACTGCATTCGAATTACAGTATAACTAATATGTTTATAACATATTATATAACAGTTTATCAATCTGTTTCAAACAAATTGGTTTAACAATTAAACATGATTTGATAAGTTCGAAAGTAATTTCTCGATCACGTTTAGTCGATCTACATGTTAAACAATGATTCATGAATATTACTCTAATTAATACACATGTCATTCCCATTGAGATTTGGCACTCACATATTATATTTGAAAATTATTCAAAACGATTTCTCAAATCAATTTCATAAGATTTTTGAAAAACTCTCTTAAATTCAATCATACATATATCAAACATACGTGCATAATCAATTGATCGAATTACAACGGGCTCTAATACCACTGTAGGATTTTAGGGTTCATACAAGCGGGGGAAAACAAAAAATAAATTCCTAAAATCCAAACTCGGGTCCATGTAATTCGATTAATCGATAAAATATTGAACGAAAAACATACCTCTCATAGATTCAAGCCCGGTTCAAGACGGCGACCTTTAATTCATGCTTCTATTGTGATTCAGATTCGAGACAGAAAAGTATATGTCATCTACAGTATCCACATGAACAAGCTTGATCCAAAACGATTGTATGCTAGCACAAGCTATTGAAGAACTATTCTTCTATCTAAGAAAAAATACGAGAGCTCTTGATTTTTCTCACTCTGTGTTTGGTAGGAGCGGCGACTAGTCAATATTATTTCTCCTAATTTTCTCTTCACTTATCAGGGCAAAAGGAGAGAAAAGTAGACTGCCAAAAGGGAGATACATGCAACTATATTTAAGGTTTGGGGGTAATATCGTTTTTATCAGATAAAAACGCAAATCTTCCCTACCCAAAAAGGTCTATGCGCACGTGGAATTAATTCCATATTTTATCAAATAAAACTTCCCTATTTTGTGTTTGATTAAAACTCATTTTAAGTCCAATTAAGATTCCTAAATCAAATCCAATTTGATTTTCAAATCCTACCAAATATATATTATCTTCTCAAGATAATAATTAAATTAATTTAAATAATAATCAAGACAAAATAAATTTTTTATATTTATCATATAAATATACATAAACATATTTTCATATTGGGATTCTAAAGTCCAATTTGTTTTGAGCTCGCTCTATGTGTATGACGTAGGTTCATATAACGTTGGCAGTGAGCCCGAAATATCTATTTCATCCACAAGTCATAATTGGCTCTAGTAAGACATTACGACTGCCCAAGTGATATGAAAAATTGACAATTCGACTTAACATGTTACCGTTAATATATTAATCCCGTTGTCTCTCGTTATCTAGATTGAACATAAGGCATAAAGTCACCATCCTTATACTGTTTAATCACAATTTCTTGATCCCAAGTAGACTGTGAGTGATAACTCTTTATCAATTATCATGACCATGTATTTTTACAGTCTCACTCATCAAAGGGGCCCAATGATATCTTATTCATATTTAATATAAGGGACAAATTCTTTCTTAATCACTCAATTTCTCATATAGCTACTTTTATATCCAACAACAATCTTTATTACCATCCGGTTAAAGACAATGTTTGATTGTGTCAAAGTATAAAACAATTACATAGAAAATCATGATGATCTCAAGGTCAAAGGACTTAAAATCATATTACAGTATTGAGAAATACTCATGACGATCTCTATGTCGTATTCTCATGATGGGTCATCCAATAATATTTCCACAAATAGCACCTATGATTTGACTTCATATCTCATATGCATGATCAGTAAAACATAACCATCAATCAACAGTCTTAGTACATCAGTAAGATTGGGGATGCTTGATTATTACTCTTTATCAATCTAAAGGTTTTACTATCAAATCACGTACTTGATGACCTCAGAAAGAGTCAAGTATTCGATTCATTATCATAGTACAACAATGATAATGCAAGTGACTTTAAGTGATAATGTCAATATATGGTCAATCATGATTGGCCTAGGGCATATCACTAACAATATTAGTCTCCCCCGAGAAAAAATGTAGTATAAGCTTCATCAATAATAGAAGTCAGCACTTACTTCATACGAATTGCCAAAACCTCGGATATTATCTTGTTAATAACATTACATGAGCTAACTGGTCTAAAGTCAACCGCCCTATGCGGATTTTCCACTTCCAAGATTAAAATGTCATTCTTACCATTCACTACACCAAGGACCACGAAGTTTTTTTTTTTTTTTTTTTTTTTAACATATTAAGACAAAAACATGTTGTTTGGGAGCCTACAATATGCCGAAATCTTTGAAAAAAAACCCTACATAGAACCGGTCTAGGCATGGTGCTTTGGCGGGACCCAGTCTAAAAGTTGTTACCCGAACTTCCTTGGTTGTGAACTCCATGTTCAACCATGTTTGGTGCATTTGGGATATGGACTTAAATCAATCATGTGTTGCCTCTTGCATATCCGTACAGTCGGATTGTAAGTAGTGAAAATACCTCCAAAATGCAAGGATAAGGTATAAACTATCTCGGTAGGTTCCTTACACCACTTACCAGCCCGTCTTCCAGTCCCAAGCTTTTTTTTATTACTCCTTTGACCAAAGCTCGAGCATAAAAATATCTAGTATTTTTATCTCCCACCTTGATCCACTCAACTCGAGACTGTTTCCTCTAATACTCTTCTTCAAGTAGCAATAGCCTCTCCCTCTCGGAATCTAGGAGTATGATGTTCTATCAACCAGCGTGTCTCTCGGGCCACGATAAGCTAGGTTCAACTTATCCGAGACCTTTCCGATGTTCACTACGAGCTTCTCATATTTATGTTTCCCTCATTGTCCCAGTAACTTTGGTAGTTTGCAAGGTTATGGAGAAGATCAATACCACCTAGAGAAGCCGGTGTACGCCAGATAGACTTGATTAGTTACTCATATTCGGGGTCCTTTATCCAAAAGGGATTGTAGAAGAAGCTTATCCTTGACCCACCCTTATGTTTACGCATTGATACAAACTGAAAAAGCATTGTTCGATGGTATGAGTCTTAATAATCAAGACGGGAGAGATTTTCTCTCGGGAATTTCTGCAGAATCTTGTCTAAAGCTATAAACATGTCTAGCCTTTCCAGAGTATAGGCTCCTTCAACTTTCTTGTTATCCCGCATTAGTTTTACTTCCATGTAATCCATATTAGTCAAGCCATTACAGGTCAGAGCCGCCCGAAAATTATACGACATTGCTTCAGACCTCAACAGCTCCCCACCTTTTCACCTATGTTTAGAACTTTGTTAAAATCTCCTTCTCAGATCGATGGGAGCGAGATATGTAACTTTATTCGTTTGAAAAAAAAAACTCATCTATCCTAAGATTTCCATTCCTCGTAAATACCCTTTAAACTTGGATTGGAACTTTCCTATTTGTAACGCTGGCAATTGTATGGGATTGTGAAAACAGTAAAATCTGCACGTTGAAATCATCATTCCATAACAATAATATACCTTCCTTCCTTCCTTGCGCAGGCACAACAAATGAGTTTAAGAACCAAAGCTTTGATCATAGTCTATTTGCCACATGTGTTCCTAAGCCTTGTTTCAGATATCAATATCGACGAGGGATGATATCTCCAGACAAACCCCCGAAGGTCCCAGAATGCCTGAAAACTCCCCAATCCTCTAACACTCTAAATAAACCAACTCATTTGGATAGGCGGGGTTGCTTAACAACCTTGTCAAATCAAGTGGGGGATCTGTTAGAGCGGAGCTAAATTGCCTAGACTTTATCAGATAATGTTCATCAATAAGATTTCTCTTTTTCATGTTTACACGCATAAAGGGGAAGATGGTTGTTTTGTTCGGGCTTACACCTTCCATATACGAACCACATGGGACATCATAATGTCACAGAAGACTACTTCCCTCTTCGTACCAAACGGTTCACGTGGCTCCCTTCCCATTATTTTCCACCCCTTCTATCCTTGTCCCATCCTGACCTATTAGTAAGTTTCTTCGTGGCCTCCTCTTACCTTTACAACCTCCTTTCTTTTAACGTTTCAGGGTCTTTCTTTTAGCTATCTCACTCTTCTCAGATGCATTCCAGCATTGCCTCAAGATGTTCACTGTTAATTTTCCTTGTGAACTAGGCGGTGCGAGCTTAACAATAGAGCTATCAATAGTCTAGATTCCCTCTTATCCCCATCATATTCTCTATTGGTACCCTTAAGTTGACCCTCATCACACTCAACAAGTTCCTCATTACCTTCCACTTCCACCAATTCCTTACTCGAACGGTCCAGAAACTCTCCCCGCTTTAGATTTTCCGCCCGGAGCTCCTACCCAAATCTCTTCATTCCTTCACCATTATCCGCATTCTTATTTGTAAATTCCTTTTATATGTGACCTAGTACTCCACACGTGAAACAATATTCAACAAGTCTCTCATATTGAATCTTTATACGCACTAGCTCCATTTGTGCTCACAAACTAGGCTTCATCCCTTTCTACAAGGGTTTATTGATATCCAGATAGACATAGATCTGTATGTATGACCCTCAGTATCTACCATCCTCTTCACATTCTATTTTTAAGCATCTATCTATCTGACTCACGACAGTTTCCCTCACTCATCTCATCATCCCACGTAGTGGTAGATCTGAAATATGAATCCATAAATCCATTTACTTGAACTAAATATCCACTAAGTTCATATTCATATGGAGATCCTAGAGCACCAGTAGAGAGTTACAAAAGACTATGGCTCCATGCCCCACACCCATTGTTTCTCCCTTTCCAACAAGAAGAAGAACGTCATTCTTATTGCAAGAACGATCAGTAAGCAATCACCCCGCTAAGGCATATTTAAACTTTACTTTGCCAACCCTAGATCTTCCTTTGGTATAGGAAAACCTTCATTCTTATTGTTTTCCAGTGTTACTGCCATCAGCCTACCCTCCAACTGGTCTATACCAGCTCCACCAGTGGACCCACGATCCATAAAACTATCGTCACCCATAGGGGTGTTCATAAACACCTACCAATTCGATCCGTCTGCTAAACCGCCCAACCCAAATACCCATTCGCAACTCCTCTACAAAGTAATAGACAGATTATAGATCTTGTTTTGGAGGATCTGAACCTTTGCAGACGGATTGCGGATCCCTTATATGAAATCTGCTCGTCTGCAATTCCTTCATGTTTAAGATAAGGTTAAACTATTGAGACTTGAAATTTTTATAATGAAATTAAGTTGTGAATCATTGTAATTGAAAACCACAACGATGGTTTTTGTTGTATGCAACATATTATGTTTCTAAAATATTTATCGTTTTAAATTTTTTGGCTGAATTTTTTTATGTATTTATACATGTTGCAAATTATGCGGATTTGTCTCTATCTGTCTACAGTCCCCGCAGGTCAAATCAACCAAATGTTTTCCTCCTATGGGCGGTTAGTAGATTTGAAAATTTTCAATTCACATCCACGCATGTAGGTGAAATTCTACTTCCATCGGCTCATACCCACCCATAAACACCCCTCACCCTTGAACGACACCGAAAATCTCTAAGATTCCAACAAAAAAAATGAGAGCAAAGCACTTAGAACAATATTATTAAAGTTATGTCTATATACAAACTCATTTAATTAATCTTTTAAAATTATAAACATAATACAATTTGTCCAAAAAAAAACTCTTGTAATAGGTCTTAATAGTTGTGAATTACTATTTATTTTATGAATTAATATAAATATTTTCATCCACAAAGAGAACAAAAAAGAAAAACGATCTCACAAGGTCGTTTAATCCAATATTTCGAGTGGAACCGCCATCCGAAATAGCGGGTTGAGGCAGAGCCGCCGGCGGAATCCAGAACCATATCTGTCTGAACATAAAGGCCGCCACTTAGCGTTTCTGGGTTTATTTGCTGAACCCTCACCGATCCACCTGAGGATCTAGGCGTGACGGTGACGATGGCGACGACACCGCTGACGGAGCTCGATGATGGCATGGTCCGCAGTATGTCTATTGGAGCCGTCTTCTCCGACTTCGTAAGCTTCTCTCACCATTCACTTGATTATTTATAATCATCGTCGTCCTCGATTTGCAATTGAGTGCGAGTTCAATACGAAATCCGAAGCATTAGCCTCTATGTAAGCCGTGTGTGAGTTTTGGATTATAAGAACTACATCAGTTATTGTAGTACTCGCATTGTTTGAGAACCTAATGTGAAACCCATTGCCCGAGTCAGTGAATGAGTATAATTTGTCTACTGCAATATTGTGTTTAGTTATAGCCTAAGTTATGTTCAACCCAGTTCCTCACATTCACCATATGAGTTTGTTCTTGATAAGGTTTTGTAAGTGGGTTTCTTTTTTTATTTGATTTTGAGCTCCATAATGCGGACCAGTTTCTATCACAAATTTGTTCCTTTCCTGAATTTGCCTCACACTTTGCAGGGTGGCAAGATCAATTGTATTGATTTCCATCGTAAGGACGACCTTCTCGTGACAGCCAGTGAAGATGATTCAGTGCGGCTATATGACATTGCAAATGCCAAGTGAGTACCGTGAACATATACAAGTGGCTTTCTTATTCATGCGTGATGGATGCATTTCCCCCTTGTTTTTGTTGATTGTTGAACTGTGTTAATTATTTTCCTGTCTTGAATTCTTTTGCTTACCATGTTTTTGGATTGTAAAGAAATTTCCCCTATCTCTCTCTCTTTTCTGTTTTGCTTATTAAGCAATTTATGATTAATTTCAGGTTGCTCAAGACCACATATCATAAGAAACACGGGACTGATCGTATATGCTTTACCCACCACCCAAGCTCGGTTATATGTTCTTCAAAATACAATTTAGATTCTACTGGAGGTGAGTCCCGATTTTGAAAAAGACTTGTTCCTTCAGCTCTCTGCAGCTTGGAAATGTTGGTGACTCCTTTCGCTTTATTTGCAGAATCTTTGAGGTATCTATCAATGTATGATAATCGATGCCTTCGCTACTTCAAAGGCCATAAAGAGAGGTTTGATTTCATGACTAGTCTATAACTCTTACAATGGAGGCAAACTGGTTTTATCTTGCATGAGATAAGAATATTTGAATAGCAAGTAACTGAGGCTCTTAGTTCCATTAATTGTTTGGACAAAAATAAACATGTTGAATGAAAATTGCTATTTGCTCTAGTAATGGACCATCAGTTTAGCCTAATAAAATGGTGACCCATTGCCCAATGCTAAAAGATTGGTTGACCCTTATATTCGTTTCAGGTTGATGGATATCCTTAATTGGAAGATACCCTCTATGGATAATGCATGTTCTCGTAGACCAAGCTTCATAGTAATTGTGTTGTTCCAAAGCAAAGTCATGTAACTTTTTTTAAGAAATGCAAGACATCTAAGTCGTAGAAGCTAATAAATCTATCTACTGATAAGAATAAACAAAGAGATGCATTGTGCTTTGATTGATCATAAAATAGAATTCTTGCTTTCATGGTTTAAGGCTATTTGAAATTTACCACATATGTGTTTATGGATGGTAACTAGTTAACTACATAGACAGTCTGCTCCAATTCTCCGCCTTCACCTTAATATTCAACAAAGGGATTGATCAAATTCTGTTGTGTATAGTGAGTGAACAATGAACATCTGGGACAAATGTAGACACTAATTCAAAAAAGTATCAAGTGGATTGGACATTTATTTGGTCAAATAAACAGTGTCAAACACCTTACTCCCATATTGTAGAGATGGAGGCACACTCTTTTTGACTTTTTGTTTGTCATTCTTGATAGTGCCGAGTTTGGATATGGTAATGTTGGTGTGTGTGAGAGAGTGATAGTGGTTCTTATATTGACAAGGTTAAGCATTAATGATGGTCATGATGATGGCGGAATGAGATGGATACAAGATGTGATCTTGAAATAGGAAAAGCAGTCATATACAACTTTACATGTCCTCAGCTTATGTAACTTGATACGCATGGCAATGTTTAGCTGGGCTGAGTCTACAGCCAAAATTAAGGGATGGGTATAATGTCATGAAGAGGACCATTTTCCAAATAGAATAATTGCTTCTTGTCATGTATAATAACATCATAGCACTAATATATTTTAATGTGAAGGGTATTTGGCAACAATAGGGATATGAAATAACTCGTAGTAACTATCAAAGTATGCACTGTCACCTTGTTGTTGGATTTTTTTTTTCTGGCACTAGAATTAGTGCGAATTCTGTCACTTGATGTAGTGTATCAAGGTGTTAATTATGTGTGGTGCATCTCACTTTTCCTCTGTTTCTCCTGACCTCCATATTTGCTATTTCAATATATGCCTGGCCAAGGATAATTACTTTACCAATGAGTAGAATCTGGTTATTTTCTCTTCTGCAAGATTATGCCCATTAGTTTTTTGCAGAGTTCCTTTTGTTCTAATTAGGTTTTGTATAGCTATTGAGGACTCCTGTCACTGTAATATGCTGACTAATTTACTACTACTATTTTTACAGAGTCATTTCGCTATGTATGTCTCCTATTAATGACAGCTTCATGTCTGGTTCACTTGACCACACTGTTAGAATATGGGATCTTCGAGTAAATGCCTGCCAGGTTAGTTATGCTTTCTGGTTAATTAGAATTGTAGTAAATTATATGTTTCATCTTTAAATATGTATATTTAAGAAGGGGGTTACTTGTCTCGACATTGTTTTATTGGAGATCATCTGGAAGTCATCTCATCATGATGTAATCTTGTGATTTAGTGAAGGAATATGAGCATGAAAGCTTCTACTGATATTCACTTTCAGTTCAGACAAATGCCTATCCAATCCTCTCCTCACTTCCCATCCCATCCCATATTTACTGACTGGACACCCATCAAAGAATAACATGCTATGGGAAATTAGCTTGAACACCTAATTGTATTTGTATCTTAGTTACGAAAAGGACTTGCCATGACTCATAGATAGTAGTAGAGCAGATGACTTGTCAGCTTCACCATGTAGGAAAGCATATCAGACATGGAAGTCATAACTTGTCTATTATCTAGAAACAAGGACAATCAAAATTTATCCAGCTATTCCCCCAAATGAAGTACTAGTCATGGAAGTCATAACACATCCAAGATTAGGTGTCAGGTGATTACAATCATTGACATGCATCACTTACTATCAGGTGATTTATAAATCACTTAATCGCCTTTATCCAAATGGGTGCACAAAACACACACAGAGGATACAAACATACACAAATATATATATAATAGGTGAGCATACCTAAAGAAGAGTTGATGCATGCTAAAACACACCCTCAACATTGGGTCACTCACTATCTAGTGATAAGATTACTTTGAGCCCATTTCTTAAGCACGACTTTCATAGTCTTTAATCACCATCAACTGTGAGCTACATGCATAATATATATGCAGTTTAGAGGCCTGCAAAGGAAATGATGACATAGGTTCTCGTCAGCTTGTGTTTATGCGATATTCATTTGTAATTATTACATGGTTGTGATTCGTACTTACTGGTATAGTTTTCAGGGAATTTTACGTCTACGTGGTAGACCTACAGTGGCATATGACCAACAAGGCCTTGTCTTTGCTGTAGCAATGGAAGGGGGTGCCATTAAGTTGTTTGATTCACGATCCTATGACAAGGTTCCTTACATTTCATAGCATTATTGAG
>JAYMSW010004553.1:0-10883 GCA_036897725.1 Erodium texanum | reverse complement strand
GCAGTGGTAGCACGTTTTAAGGACGCTATGAGGCATCAGTGTATTGCTCTGATAGTGAGAGCTTGGTACGACATTGTGTCTATGTATAGGAATTCTGATCCAGAACTCTGTTCTAGTGTGCTAGACACAATGAGGAGGTATATTTCTTGGATTGATATTGGGTTGATTGCTAACGATGTCTTCATTCCTTTGTTGTTTGAGTTGATGTTAATTGATGGGTCATCAGAAAAGCTTCGTGTTGCTGCCGCTGGGTGTGTTTTGGCTGTAGTTTCAAAGAGAATGATGGATCCACAGTCTAAGCTATCACTTTTGCAGAGTCTTCAGATCAGTAGAGTTTTTGGGTTGGTGGCTGAGGATAGTGATTCTGATCTGGTCTCTGGGGTAGCTGCCTTGCTAACTGGATATGCTGTGGAGGTTTTAGAGTGCTCTAAAAAATTGAATTCCGAGGAGGCCAAGAGGGTCTCAGCAGAACTTTTGAATGATGTCTTGCCCTCAGTGTTCTATGTAATGCAGAACTGTGAGGTAGAGACGGCCTTTAGTATTGTGCAATTTCTGTCTGCATATGTTGCCACAATGAAGAGCTCATTTCCATTGAGAGAGAAACAGCTGTATCATGTGGGTCAGATATTGGAAGTGATTCGTTCACAGATATGCTATGATCCTGCATATCGTGATAATCTCGATGTATTGGATAAGATTGGGGTAGAAGAAGAAGATCGGATGACGGATTTCAGAAAAGATCTATTTGTGTTACTCCGCAGTGTGGGTCGTGTTGCACCTGATGTTACTCAGGCATTTATAAGAAGTTCATTAGTGAGTGCTGTTGCAACCTCAGCAGACAGGAATGTTGAAGATGTGGAAGCTGCACTTTCACTTTTATATGCATTTGGAGAGTCACTAAGTGATGAAACAATGAGATCTGGAAGTGGACTCTTGAGTGAGTTGGTGCCGATGCTTTTATCAACAAAGTTTCCTTGCCATTCTAATAGGCTAGTTGCCCTTGTTTACTTGGACACAGTAACAAGATATATAAAGTTTGTTCTGGAGAATAACCAATACATTCCTTTGGTTCTTGCTGCTTTTCTTGATGAGAGAGGTATACATCATCCAAACAACAATGTCAGTCGAAGGGCTAGTTATCTGTTTATGAGGGTTGTGAAACAACTTAAAGTCAAGCTTGTGCCTTTTATAGAGACAATTTTGCAGGTACCACTTTCTACATTCTTCATTGCATTTTGATCTCGCACCAAAACTCTTCCATGTTTTTTTTCCTCTCTGAGCACATCATGTTTTTTTTTTTTCCAGAGTCTGCAAGACAGGGTTGTTCAGTTCACAAGTATGAATTATAAATCAAAAGACATTTCCGGCTCTGAAGATGGTACTCACATTTTTGAGGTATTCCCTCAGTGTCTGCACTTCATGATATGTGGGCTGACAAATGTTCTTGATAATATCATTGGAGCTTTACTTTTGTATTTAATTCTGTAATCCAACCCATTTCAGGCAATTGGTCTATTAATTGGAATGGAAGATGTGTCTCCAGAAAAGCAATCTGATTATCTCTCTTCATTGCTCACCCCTCTTTGTCAACAAGTACGGTTAAATTTGCAACCACAAATTTCTGATTTTCTTCCTTGGCAATCAGTGTTCTTTATATGTTTCTTATTGTTATTGTGCTTCATTTCAGGTTGAGGCATTGCTTGTAAATGCTGAAGCATTGACCCTAGAAGATTCCCCTGCGAGGATAGCTAACATCCAGCTAATAATCATGTCAATTAATGCTCTCAGCAAGGTAAAAACTCCATCATTGGATGTTTAACAAGTACTAATTTCTATTCTGTTTAGTTCATCTTCCATTTGTCTATCCTTTTATTTTATTTTATTTTATTTTATTGTGAAATAAATCTCAAAAACTTACATGTGTTTTTAATTAATAAACACAAAATCCAAATTATTATGCTGTGTTTCGATTTCTTCTCTCTGCAATTTATCCTTACAACATATATCTGTAATCCAGGGCTTCAGCGAGCGTCTGGCAACTGCCAGTCGTCCAAGGATTGGTGTCATGTTCAAGCAGGTTGGTATCTAAAAGATAGAAGTTTTTGGTATATACCTGCTAAAATCGATACTGTTATGGTTGAAAAAGCAAGCCTGTAAGAAACTTCTTTCATACTAAATCTGTTTCTTTCTTGTCCAGACACTGGATGTTTTCCTCCAAGTTCTTGTTGTATTTCCAAAAATAGACACTCTGCGGAGTAAGGTAAAAACTGTCGTCGAATCTTGTGTTTAGTTTTGATGTTCTATCTATTCCACCCAATATGTATCAATTGCTTATGTGTTTGTTTTCTAGGTCACATCATTCATACACCGTATGGTGGAAACCTTAGGAGCATCTGTATTTCCTTACCTTCCGAAGGCACTGGAGCAATTGCTTGCTGAAAGTGAGGTATATATAAGTTCTGGCTGTGTTGTTTATCTTGATTATTTTTCTTTTATTTCCAGATTTCTTTCGTTTGCTATTATATATTCCCAGTTGATTAATAATAATGAGCTTATTTAAAAAAATCCCGATGGCCATACTTTGGTTTTGTCAAAAATGAAATGTGGGGTAAATTGTCTGAATTGGCCTTCTTCTAAATTTCCTATAGCATGTTGTTTCTTCAGCTTGTATAACCTTGACGATACAACAAGAATATTATCTATTTTTCATCACTTTTATATTTGAAAAGTCAAACTATCCATACAAGGAGATATTTAAGATTTTTGTAGATATCTAAATGATATTTTTATTGTTTCCTTCAAGAATTATGATCTTGTGTTTTTTGGATTTAATATCAACTCTTCATTATCTTGTTGCAGCCAAAAGAAATGCTTGGCTTTCTTGTTTTACTCAATCAACTCATATGCAAATTTAATACCTCCGTCCGTGACATATTAGAAGAAGTATATCCTGCAATTGCTGGTAGAATTTTTAGCATCATCCCAAGGGATGGATTTCCTTCTGGACCTGGGACTAACACTGAGGTATGTGAACATCAAACCTTAGAAAATCCTTGTGGATCATTTGGACACTAATCTATAATATATCTCATAAACTATTTTTTTTTTGTTTTTTTTTTTCCAGTTTTCCTATTTGGGAAGTGAAAATTGTTCTTATTCCATGTTTTTAAGTAAACTTTCCTTGCTTTCTTGTAGGAAATTCGTGAATTGCAAGAGCTTCAACGAACTTTGTATACCTTTCTCCATGTGATAGCTACACATGATTTATCTTCAGTTTTTCTTTCCCCCAAAAGTAGGAGTAACTTAGATCCAATGATGCAGTCGCTATCCTACACATCTTGCAATCATAAGGACACACTTGTAAGAAAGGTATGTGTATGCACTAATAAGAGTGAGTCATAGCAAGTTTCAAAATTCTTTTTACATTTAAAGAAACATTATATTTCATTCTAACAGTTTCTTTCCCCTCAAAAATTTAGGTGTGTGTACAGATTTTTATAAGATTAGTCAAAGATTGGTGTGCAGGGCCTTTTGGTGAAGAAAAGGTAACTTTCTTTGCTTAATTGTATTGCTTAGGTATTAAAGATATCAATGTCAATATTTTCTGTTGAACTAATGTGGTGAATTTATATCAGGTACCTGGGTTTAAAATGTTCATTATTGAGGCCTTTGCAAAAAACTGTTGTTTGTATAGTGTGCTTGACAAGTCCTTCGAGTTTCATGATGCAAATACTGTAAGTTCATTCTCGTTTGTGTCATCTATCATCATAATTAGCTATTCTATCAAAAAAATTGTTTAATAAATTAAATTTAGATTTACCTCACTAAAAATTGATGTGGGTGCAGCTCATTCTGTTTGGAGAAATTGTGTTGGCTCAGAAGGTTATGTACGAGAAGTTCGGTGATGATTTTATCATTCATTTTGTATCGAAAAGTTTTCCAGCTGCCAATTGTCCTCAAGAGTTGGTAGAGCAATACTGTCAAAAGTTGCAGGTATCTTAACTGGCGCTTTTTGTATAAATGTATACGAAGAAATTTACGAGTTTTTTTCCTGAGCTTCCAATTTTCTTTCTGCAGGATGGTGATGTCAAGGCATTGAAATCATTTTACCAGTCACTCATTGAGAACTTAAGGCTTCAGCAGAACGGAAACCTTGTTTTTAGATAGCATTTTCTCTGATCTCAATTTGCTTTTAAGGTATGAATGGTTAAATTCACGTTTCTGATTTTAATATCTTGGGATAATTGTAAAAAGTGACACTTTAGCAAGTAGTTGATGTACTATATTTATTGCAAAAAGTTGCTATCAACTACGCAAACATTTGCACCGCTAATGACCCCATTAGCAATAAAGTAAAAAGATGTCAATACTGTTCAACTTATAAAATATTAAAATTTACATGTAAAGAAATAGTAATAAATATGAACTACATTCATATTATGTGTAAGAAATTTAAAATATTTTTTTATTCCAAGAGCAATTATATGACATTTTGGAAAAATTGTGACCCATTTTCCGTCTATTTTGACAGATGGTGCAAAAAATTGGCAAGTCCACAGCAACGTTTTGCAATTGTCCCTAATATCTTTTATGTTAACCTTATCTGGTTAATATTGCAGGGTTTGTTTCTGTATATACCTTTGTGTGGCTATCCCATGGAGAGCAAGGTACAAATACTGTTGCATCATGTCAACTTGATGGAACTATGAATGGTTATGCTCCATCTTCACCCAAGCTAATTCATTTTGTTTGCAGTTGTAAATTTCAGGAAGCAATTTTCTTGGTATGATAAGGACGGGACTCAATTAATCAGTTTTGGAGGCTACTGGATAATGAATCAAGGTCTCAATGCTTTTGCTTGCATTCGTTATTGATTTATGTACAATGCACATTTTGTTATGTCAACTATCTATAATTGCTTCCCCAAAAATTTTGATGTTTGTTTTTATTTTGTTCTTGGTGGTGGTTATTTTTTTGAGCTTGTATTGATCTGCTTTTCATCTTCAATAAGAATATTAGTTTAGAGGAGAAAAAGTGTTCCGACTTTATCTTTATTTATATTTTTGACTTACTAGTTCCACATTACTGTTGATCCAGTGTTAGGTAGTACTGAGCTCTAATTTAGAGTTTTTTTTTTCCTTGCCTGAACTCTAACGTTGTTGGTAGCTTGGTCAAAGATAAAAAGGGTTCCGAGCTATCCCTTTCAGTTTCTTTTTTCCAAAGGACCGAGTCAAGCTATTTGCTTGACCTTTGCTTCATTTTGAATTTTATGTAGTCTTCTTTATGAACTCTTTGTGCTGCTTGGCTGTCCAAGCTAGAGCTTTCCTCCAGAAATCAACTCAAATTATGATTTAGAATAGAGTTTTAGTCTATTGCCTGGTTTCGTACTTCAAACTTGTGTAGTTTTTCCAATTGTTTGAGCTGCTTCGCTATCCAATTTTCGTGTTTCTTTACAAAGTCAATGGGGGAATCATAGCAATAGAATATACTTTTAAGTTTTGTATTATTTCTCTTCTGTTCCAAACCTCAGAGCCTGCCCGGCATTTTGGAGACGTTGATTACGTGTTGCCTACATTTGATTATTACCAAAAACCGTGTTTATAAGTTACTTGCCATTGGAAACATTGTGCATACACATATACTTGCTATTGTTACGCTATTGTTACTTGCTTTTGATTTAGGAAACATTCAGAATCTTGATACAAACCTATGTTGATTCTAAGATACTACATTAACACACTCCATTGTCGGTGCATAGGTTAGTGCCTGTCTTTAGCGAAAGTGTGAATCTTGGGCATAATTGTGTAGATCTCTCTTTGTTGCATATTGTTGATGATTGTTTTTTTGCTTTACAGCTTGTTTTATTGTCAACAATACTATTCTCAAGTCTAGTGGTTGATTCTTGATAGTGAATAGTTCCAATTCTTGTGCAACTTGTGACTTGTTCTTGTGGGAAAGAGGCAAGAAGATCTATCTTGTTTGAAATAGCTTTGTGGTAGTCAATATATAATGATTAGCAATATCTTTGATTTAGTCATTTTGGTAGTTTTAGTGGGTAGATAGGATTTTTTGTGCATTCTTCATGTACCAATTTCTCCAAACATTGTCAAATTGAGAAACCTTAAAACTCCCATATGAAAAAGGTTAAGGAGACTTGGCAGTCTTTTATTTGGTGATTGTCTTTTGGCTTATGCCAAGAATAATAATGTCTTGGATTCGACAATTAGTTCTTTTTTCTATCAATAATAATTGTGGGTAAGAACGGACGATTTTATACGAACTTTGAGTTATCTTACGTGTGTGAGTTTTAAGTTTGATATAACTAACACTTGAGCATTCATTTTTTTTTTCCAATCACTTTCTTAGAATAGGAAGGTGAAACTAAGGTTCATAGTTTTTGACCCATGGAAAAAATGAAAATGTGACACAGCAAGCAAGAACTTGGCAGTGAGTCTTTGGGAATATTTTCTCCTGAAATGATTACAAAGAATTCATCAAAAATTACAACCTTGGACTTACTTTTTCGAGGAAAAATATGATAGTCATCTTTGGCCTACTCTAAAAGTCTAGTGTAAAAAACAAATAGTAGAGTAGGCCCTCTTTGTTTCCATGTGATTTCCAAAAATGCCCCATCAATTGTACCTACGTCACTTCATTGTAATCATGGTAAAAAAAGAAGAAATATTTATTATGGATTCGAAGTTTTTATATTGTATTACGAAGTTTATCGTATAATGTATTTTTTGGGTAATAGTTTTTAAATAATTTATAATTAATTGTATTTATCGTGATTTGAATTTAAGATTTGACATACAACCAGAAGTGATCTTTTCACTGTCTATCTTATCAAATCATATCTTAAAATTTAAGTATTATTTAAATACTATTGATATTAAAATAAATAAGTTTGAAAGTAAAAAAATATATATAACATCTAGAAGCTAGCTTGTCCCAATAAACAATGGACATACAAGTCCAAGTGACTCTATTTTGTAAGGTACCTAACTTTTGTTAGATCAGAGGATATAGGGACAAGACCAACATGAAGCTCAAGAGTAGCTTCATCTGCACAATCAAACCTTAATTATATGTTTGAACTTAACTTTCCTAGCAGTCTCCAAAAGACCAACACATGATCAATGAGGATTAAAATATTTATATAATCCTTCAAACTTAGCGTGTGAGACCCAAAACATTTTTATAATATGAACATTCCAAAAGTACGTTTCATCACCTCAGAACCCACCCAATGAGGAGATTTATGACCCCTTTTTAAAAAAAAAAAATATACTATCAAAATTGGTCAAGAAGAAAGTGGATGTTGGGTCATCATATGAGGTCACCAAGTTCAAGTTGGACAATGTAAATAACATTTTTAAATCTTTTTATAGTGGTAAATTAATTTCTATCTGAACTACATAACAATAAGAACATGGGTTTTTTTCCCTTTTAATTTTGGTGGATCTGTATTTTCACGTTTCTGAAAATAACTTCATCTTAGTTTTGTGTTTGGTAGTTTGGTCACTCTTTTTTGAAGTCAAATGTTTTCAATTTTGACCACCACCATGTCCAATATCTTCATTCCTTTTGTCATATATCCATAGATGGTCAAAAAGCTAACTCTATAAATATAAATAGATGCAACAAGTTTGGGATATTCCAAGAACAAAGAGCATACCAAGGAAGAAACCAACATGGCTCTCAAGAAGCTCATATTGAAAACCATAGTACCTTGTTGCTTGAGACCGTCCGAGAATCAAAAACCTAGGATTCAAGCTTCCAAACAAGTTTCTGTCCGGAGGCTTGCCCTGTCGGATCTGAGCAACCCGGACTCGACGATTTCGATCAGTGATCTCTCTAGCTCTTTGATGATTGGAACAAATCTTCATGTCTTCACACTCAAGGAGCTGCAAGTCATCACACATAGCTTCTCCAAGGTTAATTACCTCGGCGAAGGCGGGTTCGGGCCCGAGTTCAAAGGGTTCGTGGACGACCATGTCAGGCCCGGCCTCAAGGCTCAGGCTGTTGCTGTCAAGAAACTTGACTTGAATGGCTCTCAAGGTGATAGGGAGTGGTTGGTGAGCAACTAAACTTGTTAGCACTATATACTTCTTTTTTGTCATTTTAAGGTTCGGGACATTTAAAATGTTAACGACATTATAACTTGATAAATTATTTTGGGTCATTCACCATGTTAGCTTAAGTTTTTGAAAGGACCAAACTTTAATAAGATATCAAACTATATAGTTATTTTGGTATTCAAGGTTTAAATCACATGTGAGTTTTTTTATATTAATATTTCACGTTTAAAAGATGCTAAACATTGTAACTTGAAAAGTTTTTTTGGACGATTCATATTGTGTTATCTTAAATTCTTGTAAAGATCAAACTTTAACAAGGTATCAAAGATCTGCAATCCTATAGATCAACAACCCATATGTTATTTCATATACACAGCCTGCTCCAACCTGCCCATAAATCGGGCCTTAACATTTGACAATATTAATTGATGGTCATTTTAAGGTTTTAAGTCACATGTCAAGTGTTCGATATTGTTTTTGCTCATTTTAAGGTCTTAAGGGCACATGTCAAGTGTTTGATATTGTTTTTGATCATTTTAAGGTTTTGAGTTACATGTTTTTGGTCATTTTAAGGTTTTGTATTCACAAGTAAGTGTCTGCAACTTAGTATAATCAGTACAAGTCCGTTGATCCTAATGCATTTTCGACCTTTTTTAGGCAGAAGTGATCTTTCTAGGAGAATTGAAGCATCCCCATCTGGTGAATTTGATCGGATATTGCTGCGAAGATGAACACAGGCTTCTGGTCTACGAGTACTTGGAGAGAGGCAATCTTGAAGACCAACTATTCGGAAGTATGTCACACATTTTCATGTAGTACTAGGAAAAACTTGGGCACGAAACATTCTCGTACGTACCTAACCTTATCTTTTGGTTCTTTTAAGGATTGACCGCAACATTGCCATGGCCAACGAGGTTGAAGATCGCGGTCGGGGCCGCGAAAGGCCTAGCTTTCCTCCACCAAGAAGAAAAACCAGTGATCTATCGCGACTTCAAGGCCTCGAATGTCTTGCTCGATGCCGTAAGTTGGCCGATCCCTTGTCGGAAACTAGTCGAGATTCGAGAACATTTAAGAGATGGGAAGATTTATGTTTGTTTCGTTTTCAGGATTTTAATGCTAAGGTTTCGGATTTCGGGTTGGCAACTGATGGTCCGGACGGAGATGACACTCATGTCTCGACAAGGATCATGGGCACAAGAGGCTATGCTGCTCCCGAGTACATGATGACCGGTAAAAGCTTAACATATAATACCAAACATTTCAAACCATCTGTTAGGTGTTTACACGTGAGTTTTAACCAGATTCCGAGTAATTACGACGTCAAAGTTAAACCCATATCAAAAAAAGAAAAAGTTATTTATATAAAAGGTAGCATATCACATACAAACTTTTAACTGTAAAACCCGACTTCATATAAGTGACATATTTTACATAGTATCAGAGTCTAGTTTGACCTATATACATAAGTCAATGCTGAAGATAATCTCATATAAAAAAAAATATAAAAGAATTTATCTACTTACAAAGGCTATGACGACCTTTTAATCGTAAAATCCGTCCAGATATAAATAAACGATTTTCCTTTAAAAGGGTCTAAGTACAAGTCAGTATTTCTGATCACTGATACGATATTTTAATGTTTTTTAGGTCACTTGACAACAATGAGCGACGTATACAGCTTCGGAGTAGTACTCTTAGAGCTCCTAACTGGAAGGAGGGCCGTGGAGAGGGTCTGTCTGAGCAGGAAACAGGCCCTAGTGGAGTGGGCAAGGCCTATGCTGAAGAACCACCACAAGGTAGACCTAATAATGGACCCAAATCTAGAGGGACAGTACTCTTCACAAGGGGCTAAAAGGGCAGCTTTAGTGGCACACCAGTGCCTTAGTAGCAACCCCAAGTCAAGACCCTCAATGAGTGATGTGGTCAAGACCCTTGAGCCTCTCATTGACCTCAACTATGACATCCCGATCGGGCCGTTCGTGTACGTCGTGCCGCCCGAGGCCAAAAATGGGTACGACCAAGACTCGGTGGAAGGGACTAAGCGGCGCGGGCAAGGCGATAGAAGCCGGTTGAGGAATAGATTCAGATCATGGAGAGATGGGACTGTGCATTCTGATTCAGCTTTGGATAGTATTCTTGGAGATGGTTTGTTGTAGTCTCCTATGAAACCAAGTTGGTGAGACATCGTAGTATAGAACAAAAGAGTTAGAACCATGTTGTAGATTGGACTTCTTTTTGATACGTTTGTTTTTTTACACGGTCGTTGTAGCTTACTATCAGTTTCAGATCCAAACACATGACCGCTCCAAATATAAAACTCATTTATTTGTTTATTTCTACAAATTATCGTAAGACATACACAAAAACGTAGGATTGATATTGAATTGAGAGTTTTTTTACTCGAAATGTTTACATGATTACAACTTTTTTCTATCACAAATGGAAGTGTCAATTGTAACTATTCTAGAACAATTTAAATAAGATGTTGGATTTGAATTTTTCTCAACATCAAATTTGTTTTTACCAAGTGTAAAATACACTTAGTAAACAAAAATCATATTGGGTACGAGCTTTTGGGTTCTGTTAATTGGGCCTCAGTGAGCTATGGGTCGAAAGGCAGCTGAACAATCCAAAGCTTTGAGACCATCGTGAGTGTGAGTTAAGAGTTTTAAGAGTTAAGACCCAAAGACTTTAGGGTCCATAACGTATATTCATAATGGGCTAGTATGATGATAACACTATTAATTTTTGGAGAACTGAATTGTTCACCTTTCATCATTATTATTTTTTTTTTGAAATTTT
>JAYMSW010004552.1:0-10883 GCA_036897725.1 Erodium texanum | reverse complement strand
TCCAAACCCGGGACCATATGAGATCTCGGTCCCCTGGTTTCCATGCTCCTGCCTCTTCCCGTATCAGTCTGTATGAGCTTCTCACGCTAAAATGCCCCATTTTCTCCCCTTTCCAGCTCCAGCCATCATCTTGGGCAAAAAGACTGAGAGGGACTTCCATAACAGCTTGTGCTTCTTGCTCCGTTAACACATCCTGGAGTACTTCTATGTCCCACTCCCGCGCGCCTGTCCTCAGTAGACTTTCCACAGACCGACCTTGTAGCGCTTCTGAGTCCGACCGTATGTATGGATCATTCCCTAAAAGCCAAGGGTCACCTACAATCGATATGCTTGTGCCCGGACCGACAATTCTTCTTGCTCCCAGTCGTGTTGCATCCCGAGCTGTTACTATACTCCGCCACACAAAACTAGGATTGTGGCCTATTGGTGCATCCTAGAAATTTGTCTGAAGGTAGTACCGGACCTTTAATGCTCTTGCCACCGGCGTACTCTCCTTTGTCACCAGCTTCCATCCCTGCTTACTTAGTAACGCCTTGTTAAATTCATGTAGGTCTTGAAAACCCATTCCACCTTGGTCCTTGTGTATGCACATTTTGTCCCACAAACACCAATGTAAGCCTTTTGAATTAGGCCTTCCCGACTTCCACCAAAACCTTGCTATTGCTCTCTCTATTCGTTTAATTGCGTTATCCGGTAGCATGAAAACACCCATCGCATATGTCGGAATAGCTTGCACCACCACTTTTATCATGACTTCTTTGCCCGCTTTCGATAAATAATGGTTATCCCAGCTTGCTACTTTTTTCTCCACCCTTTCAACAATATAGTTTAGCGCTTGTCCCTTATTTCTCCCAATCATGTTTGGAAGCCTAAGATACCGAGAGCTTCAATTTTCTTCCGGGATGTTTAGCACATGACTAATCTCCTCCTTGAGTCGGGCTTCCACATTCTGGCTGAAAAAAGATTGAGGACTTCTTCTCATAAGTTTGTAGAATTTGCTTTACAAACGATGCTTCCTCTACTAAAGCTTTACAATACAAGTAACTGTCATCTGCAAAAAAGAGGGGAGAGACCTCGGGGGCTCTTCTGGCAATTTTAATACCATATAGTAATTGACGAGCTACGTAGTCTTTAATGAGGAAAGATATGCCTTCTGAGCATAATAAGAATAAATAAGGCGATAGGGGGTCACCTAGCCTAATACCTCGACCAGGAGAGAACGGGCCCATGCACACCCCACTGGTATTGACCATGAGCGAGACCGGTGAAATGCACTCCGAGATCAATGTTATCCATCTCGCCTCAAATCCCATCTTCTCCATGATATCAGCTAGAAAACTACATTCCACTCGGTCATATGCCTTGTTCATGTCGAGTTTAATGGCCATATATCCTTGTCTGCCCGTTGCCTTCCTCTTCATATAATGCAGCACCTCAAATGATAGTATTATGTTGTCGGTAATTTGCATCCTCGGGAGTAAAGTGCTCTGGTTTTCAGATATTAACTTATACTATTTTTAGTTACGTATCAATTAGATGTAATTTATTTTTTTTTCCAAAAATCGTAAACCACCCCTAAACTTTTAATTACCATTTTTGATTTCTAAACTAACCTAAACTAAACCCTAAACGATCTTAAGCCAAACCCTAAATCAGATGTAAGATTTGTTTGCAGGTCGCCAAAAATTTGAATCCCATACGAACTCTGACGTTGGAAATTGCCGACCGAATGCTCTAAAATCGACCTCGGAAAAGGCCGAAATATCGAACGCCAAGCGAAGAGATGAGTGCCTTTCAAATCTAGTTCCCAAGTCTTTGTATTTAATTAAAGCATTATATATACTTATCAATTATTACAAGTTTTCAACTATAGTTAGTCACATGATTTAGATTCTAGGAAGCCTAATTGGTAAAACGCATGTTTCTGGGGCTTGTACTTGGAATTTGAGACTTGATTTGAGTTCAAGCATGTAACTGAATGACTCATTGTCTCTTTGAGTGTATTTCAACTATAATTGCATGTTTAGGTTGTAATTATGGTTATGTTGGATTGCATGGATATATTGTGATCCTATGTGAGATATTGGATTACTGGTCATGATATTTGCTTATATTAAGCTTGACAAACAAATGGAGATTTATTGGACAACTTTTTCTTCTGTTGCTAGTAATCTGCCTTGATGGAGTTTTTTATGCACTGGAAACTATGTTTTTAATCAAAGATTTCATCCTTATGTCCAAAACCATGTTTACGCTTGGTTATTTTACTCAGAACTTTAATTGGATCCTTTGTACTTTCATTCACTTAAAAAACTCTGTTGAGGTGTTCGGTATTTGAGTGAAACTAGGCGTAGCTAAACATGATTTTTGGTGTAATTCACCTTAGCATTGGTTTTTTACTTGGATGGCGACATATGTCTATCATCTTTTTTGATACTGCAATTTCTTTATATCAAGTGTTGATAAGTGTCAACCTTATTATATATAGAAGTAAGAAGTATTACCACTTGACCTTTTTGATTATTATCAAGATTGATTTATCAAATGACTTTATTATGAGCTACCTTTATGTATAAAGGAACTCATCAATGTCAATTAACCCCACCTTTTTTTAAACAAAGAGAGGCCCAACAAGATTGAGAGAGAGAAGTACAAGAAGAAATAGAATAAATGGTAAGTAAATGATATCGCCACTAAAACTTATTTACGATAGTTCATGTTGGCAAACTTATTTGAAGTTAGAATTCAAATATTGTATTATATAAGGTGACTGTACTTAGTCATGTGTGGATTTCAAGACAAGTAGTGTTAGTTGTGGGTGACCATCCATGTCTAATGCTGTATTATGTAAGGTGATTTGTTTGGATGCTTTTGTAGGTGGTTGGACAATTGCATCTTACGTTATGCCTAGAGTATAGAATGTGCAGTTAGTTTGTTAATTGCACATTTGTTCAAGCATTGATCCAAGGTAAATATAGGATATTCACACTTGCATTGTTATCTTGACATTCCTGTGATTGGTACACCTGAAGTCATGGGCATGGTCATACACCCTCTCTCCGGTGTGGTAAGTATAGCCGACGAGATGATATTGTAGTTATCGGGATATGAGTTCAAGGGCCATGATGGAATGCACATACTATATTCATCACCATCCTTGTTTACCTTTTTCATGAGTCATTTAAGTGTATATGGTAACGATGCATCCGTGATTATTTCTCTTATTTCAAGTCTTTTACATCACACTTTCCATATTTTGGTTTTCAATTCTTCTGTTACTGCATTTTTCATATGATTTTGATCTTTAGTGTGTGCACTTTTAGATTTTACTCTATTTTTAGATATTGGCAGTTAGTGACGTCTCTACCATTATCGCCTTTTAGCATTGTTTTTAACTTTTTCATTCACTGCCTGTATACTCCCTAGTGTGCACGCCTGAACATTTTGTATTATATCTTTTTTTCATACCCTGACGATGGTCCAATCACACTGACACCAGATCCTAGCAAAACTTTCGGTTTCTCACCGGTTATTTTTCGATCCATTTTCGGTTATCATAGAAATCAAAAAAATCTAATCCCCAAAAACCCCATATATACATTTGGAAAGTGAGAACAACACGAAGACAAACATGAACAACGACATGAAATGGGGTGCAATGTGTCAGGTGAGATAAATGGAGAGGATATGGCTAAGGTTAGGTTATCGAAGGGGCTCATCTAGTTAAGTTGAGAGCACTTGCAATGTAGTCGATTGTATTAGGCGAATGCTTATTTTTTTGCCCTTTTGACTAAAAATTCTCTAATTAGGCGAGAGAGACATCAGGTGAGAGATGTGTCGCATAGTGAGCGGGCGAGAGATGTCTCAACTAGTCGACTCGCCTAGTCAAGCCAATCATATACTAACATGTGGCATTAAAAATGCTGCAAATTAATTATTTTTGACCGGATTTTCTCGAAAATTAACAACAAAAACACTATAAATACATCCTCCTCTCACCATTTTTACGACACTACAACCTCAATTCTTCACTATCCATTCCTCCCAACTCAATTACTCTCCCAATTTTCTTACCTACCTTCCCAATGAATTTCATCAACGAATTGTTCGATCAACCAACCCCCACAAACGAAGAAATGTTAGAATTGGGTCTTGATTTTACCGTTCCCCAGATCCAACCAGACCATTCCCCAATGCAATGGGGATCCTATTACCAGCTGTCTTCGCCTATGTCCGATCCTCCGACCCACTTGTCAACACCTCCGTCTTCAGGTAACTCCTGATCATCGTTACACTTTCGGATCCCAATCCCACAAACCAACAAGGACCAACCATCGGGGTCCATCCAAGCCAGAGCTCCATGGAGGAAATGGAGCGAGGCAGAGGAAGAACGTCACTTGAGTGCATGGCTCAACCTCTCGCTCAATCTGATCCATTGGAGGGCTGTGAATGGGACGGTTCAAAAGTTCAACAATGCTTATCTTCGGACTGTGCGTATCCACCAAAACAAAGATCTGATGATCAAATCATAGCTCAGACAGAGGAATTGTACAAAAGAGAGAATGAGGGCAAATCTTTCGTCCATAAGCGTTGGTCGAGGCTTGTGAAGGACCAACCGAAATGGAATGCTCGGTATCCCGAAGATGGCGATATATCGGAGTCCACTGATCCGAACAAGAGAATGAGGTTGGACGCAGACGGGTCCCACACATTGTCCGATCCCTCAATTGAAGCCCAACCCCAAGGTCAAACAGATCAAGATGAGTTTAAGGCCTCCCAATAGAGGTGCAAAGTTAAACAGCTCAAACATGTGAAGTTACCGTGGGACATATATTTTCAATTGCATGCCCTAGACAAATTGAAAATATGTATTTTTCAATTTGTATTTTTAATTAATAAATTTATATTTTGGCATATGTATGAAATTTATTTTATTCCATGTTTATTTTGTTTATTACTTGAAATGTATTTTCTAAAAAGACCATAAAAATAATTCTAAACTAAAATAATAGTAAAATATTTCAACAACGCCTTATATCATCACTGGTCACCGGACAAAGGACACCCCATTTTGAGATTGCAAACAGTACAACTAAGGTTGTAGTGAACATTGTGAAATATAACGAACAAAAAAGGTAGCATTAAAGTTAAACTTATATCATACTGTTTTCAATTAACATCATCGTTCTTCTCTTCCTCTTTTCTTGTGGTTGATGGAGTTGAAGCGTCTGGACGAATACCAGTTCCACCACAATTACCGCACTTGTTAGCCTCCGAAACATCAGGAGAAACCAGCTTGTTGTGCCATATCTTTGTCTCGAGTATTTCCACGACTTCAGACATTTTAGGCCTAGAGGCCGGTGATATGTTCGTGCAAGACATTGCTAGATGCATGATTATCTTGGCCTCTTTCACATTGTAGTTCGGTTTCAACTTTTTATCGATCAGGTCGTTCAGCTTTCCCTTCCGCTGATAATCAAAAGCCTGAAAGCGCCCAACTTACACGATTAGCACCGAATATATGCACCAAATGAATAGAAAATCAGACGCTCTTCTGTGCACTGGGCTTCTGCTTCTTTTGTCAAAATAACAGACATAACCTTCAGCTGGCGAATGTAGTTCTCGACGCTTACCTTATCAAGAAGAAATTTTCTCTGGCCTGGCGACAAATCTATTGCATTAGACTCCCCGCTCATAATTTCAAGTAACATAACTCCATAGCTGTAAACATCAGTTTTAGTGGAATATATTCCTCGCATTGCATACTCAGGCGCCATGTACCCACTGCAACAAGAAGATTCGTCGTCATGTAACATTAACCAAGACAAACATATTTGCATTTAGTACTGGTGTGTTAACTTACTTTGTTCCTCCAACATCGCAAAAGCAATTATCTTTATCGTATATTTTCGCCATCCCGAAATCAGATATCTTAGCCTTGAGGTTTCTATCGAGCAATATATTCGAGGCTTTAAGATCTCTATGGATAATCGGTGGAGCTTTCACTTCGTGCATATGCTTCAAACCTTTTGCAATTTCCAAGCATATATCATACCTTTTGCTCCAATTGATATCTATCTCAATTCTCACAACATAAGTAAGGCCTATGACTTAATTCAAGTTGATGTAAATTGTTGTTGAACTATCAAAGAAAAGAAATGAAAACTTATAAACTACCTGGTAAAGCACGATCAAGACTGCCATTTTCCATGTATTCATATACCAGCAGATGCGTGTCTTTCCTCGAAAACCCGTCAAAAAACTTGATGAGGTTTTCATGTTCCAAGGATTTTAAATGATACATTTCTTTTTTGAGTTCGATCTTTACTTCATCTGATTCACCAGGTTTTGACTCGCCGGTTTTTGATTTACCAGATATTGGTTTACTGGTTTCTGAACTATCAGTTATTAGCTTCTTCACCGCCACAATTTGGTTCTGCACTGCTTCCACCTGCAAACACCAAAAGTATTAGAGGCATAAACAAACAGAGACAACATACATTATCACAAACTAGAAAAGATTATTGATGATTTTAACCTTGTAAACTAGCCCGAAACCACCTTCACCGATCTTATTTTTCTTGAAATTTTCAGTAGCATCTATGATCTGCCCGACAGTGATAAAAGCCTTATCCCGAAGCTCTATACGTGTTTCTGTTCATATATATATAAGAAATATGTTAACGCGTTAACATATTTCTATTTTACGTTAGAGAATCATTTTATAGACAATAAGCGTTTCACCTAGCCGTTCTTTGCTTTCCAGCCAACCCATTTTCCAACTCAAAGCCAATATAAGCAGCAAAGCAAGAACGATCGAAGCTAAGACAATCAGAGCTATCTGCCACGGCGTTAGCTTCTTGGGTTTGGGAGCTGAACTCGGATACATATACATGTCATGACCATCAATTAATATGTAAGAGATATCAAAGCAAAGTGTAAGGTTACTTGTTTTTTCCGGGAGTTACTGTTATGGCTGATATTAGAGGTCCATTCAGAAGAGGGTCGTCGGTTATAGCTCCCTTTCCAGTCCACAAGAATTGGATCTTCAGTAAGGAATCGTCTTCGACTTTCACTTGATGAGTTTCATTCCATGGTCTGTTCGGAGCCCCAGCTCTAACTTTTATGTTCAAGTCCGAAACCTTTAGCTCGTCCTGCAATACAAGTAGATTGATATAGAATATAGTAAAAAAAAAAAAAAAAGACTTATTTCCTCCCCTTTCTAGCCGTGATGTAATGTATACAACCGGACTCAGATACCAATTTGTTGGAAAAGACTTGGCCCTGGTGTAATGTGTGAAACCAAGCTCGAATACCAATTTGTTGGGGAGAACTACCACAAAAGGGAGCATGAAATGGACTTCCCTCCCCTACTTGGCCTTGATGTAATGTGTGAAACCAGGGTCGAATACCAGTTTGTTGGGAAGAACTACCACAAAGGGGAGCATCATATGAAACTTCCCTCCCCTATACTTGGCCCTAATGTAATGTATGCAACCAGACTCGGATACTAGTTTTTGGGGGAGAACTAACTACCAAAAGGAAGAGCATCAGATGGAAGCTTATGATATACTAATTCACTATATTAGATTCACACCTAGGCGGCGCAGATTTTTTATGTTGCGTCGTGCGAAAAGGCCAAAGCGACACAGCATTATACGTTGCCCAAAAAATCACTAAGGCGATGCAAACAAAAACATTCGTCAGTTTAGTGGCTTAGACGACGTAGATATAATCTACGTCGTTTTAGTGGAAATGGTACGTTGTCTTAGTAGCACTTGAACGACGAAGACTGGTCAGCTTGGACGTCACATCTTAATTAATGCGTCGTCTAAGTGACTATTTCCAAACAATATTGTCCATCATACTTTACCCTAAAGATTAGTCAATATCTCGTCATAGATACAAGGTATCAACTATTCCTTCACTTTACATTTATTTGATGTGAGATTCAGACTCACATATGAAATCCCAACATTGGAAATGGTCATATATCTAACTTGTATATCTGCTCTACTGCCTATAAAAGACTTACTATCATAGGATAAAAGAACCCTATCTCTCTTGCAGAATGAATCAAAATGCAAGTGCCCTCTTCACTAATATTGAAACTAAATATGTAGTTGCATACCTGAATATATACATCGAACACACGATCCTTTAACGAACCATAGTTCTCATCTTCGTTATAAACAACCTCAGCAAAATGAAGTTGCACAATGTAGTCCCCTTTGTTCAAACAAAAGCCGTAGTAAGTGAGAGAGACGGGACAGAGACGAGCAGTTTCAAACAAAGGTGAAGCTGCACATTGCGTCTTCTTGATGTAACCGAGACCACTGGAAGACAAGAAGTAACCAGCATAGCTTCCTACACTGCTTGCCATAAAGTGACCCGAACAACTATACGCCCACTTTCCTTCTGATGATACATGAACATTCGATGAAGCATTATCTGCTTGGTACTGCTCGAACTTCTTGCCGCCTCCACAGTTTATGTACAAGGAATCATCTGCATATATAAATATTATGATTCAACTGAAGGTTTTGTAGTGGACAACTTAGATTTCAAATGAATGTGCTTACGCTTCGGTTTTCCAGGAGGGCAGTGTGCTTCCATTAGTTGGTTTGGATTAGAAGTCCTAGAAATGAGGGGAAAAAAACTATAAGATTTACTACATAAAGTAATTCAAGATCTATTCCATTGAAACATTTTTGTTTATCAAAGTCTACTTGCTCAATTGGTCAAGTACTTGAGTATGAATACTGGAGACCTGGGTTCAAGTCCCAACAACGTTTTGAACTCAAATCTTTGATACACTTGATTTAGCCTATCAAAGAAAAGTCCAACCATGCTTATTTGGTCACTTACATGTTCTTGAGAGATGAACCATCAGAAAGATTAGTGTAACTCGAGCAGCATCCAAATAAGTTCCTGAAATGTAAAGATTAAAAAAAAATAGCATTGTTCAAGAAGTTATAAAAAAAATAGGACAATGTGTAATTGCTTACTTCATTGGAAGATTCTGTGTCTCCAAAGTTTTGTTTAGTGTCAGATTATTGTTTGATAGATCCCTGCAGGAAGAAAATAAAGCCTTCATTGAAACATTACACATCAAACAAGCCCTTTTTGACATGAACATCAGAGATAAGATTGCATAAAAATCATACATTAATGTGGATATAAAAGCAATCAAAATGAAATCCATATATGAAAAAACACGTGTCAAACCGGTGAGTATCGAAATAAGCTTTGAAGTACGCACATGAATAAAAGATATCACTGGTGATCATAATCTCAGAAAGAAAATGCACTCATTTTAGGACATTTAATTTAGAAAAAATAGCAAACCAAAGAGGAAGTGATTTTAATTCGTTCATATATATGAGAACCATACACAAGAAGACCGCGACCATCCTCTACAACCCAGTAAGGGAATGCATCACTGAGCTTATTTCCTGCAAGAGACCTAAAACATATCGAATGCATTGTTAGTATTTATATAACTTTTGACGACTTACCACATTACATAAATGTTACATTAAACAGATTATATCACTTACAAAACAGTCATAGAAGTTACTGCACTTAAAGTATCTGGAATTCCTCCGGTTATGTTGTTAAAGCTTAGGTCTCTGTTGGACAGAAATTGAAGTCGATATTAGTTATTTATAATACACAGTAACAAAAAAAAAATGTTCCCACAATTCAAATATCAGGTTGCTAGAGAATTGCAACTTGTGATCCATTAAAAGCAAGTTGCACATAAACATATACTTCATATAGATGAGATAGAAAACTTACAGATGGGTTAGTTTGGACATGGCACCAATGTAATCTCGGATTTGGCCTTTGATTCCACACCTCCTAACTATCCTATTATAAGATAATCCGACCACCAGATTGAAATAAACGTCAAAGGGATGAATATATATATTTTTTTTATCAATGATAAAAGTAAGTATGAGGACTGAAACCAGTAGCCTTCCATGATTGGTTAGAGGATCAATATATATTCTACTAGTGCTAACAATAGGTATGAAGACTGAAACCAGCAACCTCATTTATACGAGGTCTCTTATTACTTTGCACACAACTTATTATTAGCTGCAGGATAAATAATACAATGCACAAGATAAGATTATCAATAGCTAGATTATAGTGATATTCGTAATTGGAAAAATGAGGAAGATATACTCACAAAGACTTCATGCTTCTCAGTTTGGCAAGTGATGGAAATGGGAAACCAGAGTCTGTTAGGTCAGTAACCCACCTAGCAAGCAAGGCAGAGAAGATTGTGAACACATCATATATAATACTATCTATTCGAAACGAGTTTTGGAAACCCATAATAGTAAGACTTACAAAGTTTTGGAGAGCTGCAAGACTGAAAATTCCTTGAGGCAATACTCCTTCAAAATTATTTCCCATCAGTTCTCTGTCATCATCACACCCAAATACATTATACTCCATATCTATCATGGGTTTATATCTTTTTAAACTTTACAAAATTGTAAATATTTTGTAAAAATAAAAACACGACAGTAATATCGCTATGGCACCAAAGAAGATGGCAGGTGTGCACCAAAGAAGAGCACTTACAAGCGAGAGAGCATTATCCAATTCTGGATAAACTCAGGTATATGGCCGTTCAAGTTGTTCCCAGCTACAGAACTTGCTCATGGACACAACAATGTAGGTTTAAGTGCATCTCCAAATGATAATATTAGAGCAACATTTTAAATCCTCGGAACTTGAATTGAACTTACAAATGATTAAGGTTTGTGAGTTGTGCATATTCAGCAGGTATAGGTCCACTTAGATTGTTGGATGGCAATTTCCTGAACAAAGATGATTTTTTTTTTAAAAGTATATATATATATATA
>JAYMSW010004551.1:0-10883 GCA_036897725.1 Erodium texanum | reverse complement strand
AGCTTGCCTGAAGGGGCTGGTGCCATAGTGTGGCTTTGGATAGTGATGTTGGTCGTCAAGTGATGGCTGCCCCGGAAAACATGTAGAAGAGTGTCCTGATATAAAAATGTTTAAATAACTTGGATAGTGAGACCAATCGGCAAAAAAAAATGTAATTTTTGTCTTGGGAACCTAGGATGCATTTCAGCCATAAATTGCATGTAGCACAAACAATGTTTGGATTGTGATAAAGTGGGGTATTGAGTCTTCATGGTAGTATTGATTGATTTGCATGCTCAGACATGAGCTTTTAATCGTATTTCAATCTTGCTGGTAAAGTGCACACATTGAATAGTGTCAGAACTAAGTGTGCATAGCAAAAATGACTTACCAACAGCAAAATCTTTGAATGGTTCACTGCTATTTTGGCGAAACTTCCGATGCATCCAACCAAGCAACTGCAACGAAGAAATGAAAAATGTCAAGTGATAAAACATTTGAGGACGATCTAGTTCTTCTAATTATGTTTGTGAAAATAGTCAACCTTCATCTTGATATCTGTCTTCACGGTGGTGAGGAGAGCATGCACGAGTTGCTTTGAACTGTTTCAGGAACTGATTAAATAGTTTTTGTAAGCATCCAGTAGTCTGGGAGAAATGCTAGTAGATAGGGACAGTGAGATAGTCACAAGATTGTGGTTGGCTATTATTGTCAAGATCATATCACGTTGGCAAATGGGTAGTGGGTCCTTATTCCAGAGTCTGCTAATTCTATCAAAAGATTGTTCAGCCATGCTCATGAAGCAAGTTGGTTACAGGAGGATAGTCTTTTTCATTAGTATTCATCATGACAGGTAGTGATACTATGGTCCTGCATTAGTATACATGCTAGGATCCTTATCACTAATCCAACTTAACTGTCCTGTAAGATCTGCTATTGAAATGCTTTTTCATTCACACATTTCAGTACAAGTTAGGATGGATTCTTCATTCTGATATTACTATTTTTACTTTTGCCGGCAAGACCCATATTGATCAATATGGACTTTAGAGATTATTTTATTCTGCCCCTTTGAATCCATAAATAATAGGACAATAATCTTTATTAGTAGTAAGGGTGTTCATGGGCGGGTGAACAGCCCATGTATATAGCAAGTTGGCAAAGTATTCTTTCATGAACTGCCCTTTTTTTTTGCACGTGCGGATTGTAATCCGCATCGCCCAATTACATTGGACCCTAACTAAAAGGTTATAACTTAAGACATGAAATTTCAAGTTAAAAGGGTTTCCAAAACTATCTATGGGTGGAAAAACATTAGCAAGTGATCCTGAATGCTTTATTGCATAATGATGAAAACATTCCTAACCTATTTAATAAACCTTTTTATTTATTGAATTATATTATAAATTGTGAAAGCCTTTAATAGTATCTTATTATCTTTACATTCAGTGTTTGAAAGTGTATTTCATCTGTGGATGTGTTGTATCTGCAGCCAACTTGAGTATGCAAAAGCAATTGGATGCACATGAAGTCCTTACTGATAATATCCTAACTACGGTTGCAATTAATACTGGCTTCAACAGGATCTCAAATGCCATTAGAGGTATGGCTAAACTTGCACTTCTGACATCTTTTTTCAGTTGCATATTGTATCAGTTAAGTAAATAGTTGCAGTAGTTCACATATTTCGGAAGGGTGGTAAAATTGCTTTTTTTGATCTAACACCATCTATAATAGAAGATGCTATGTCCTCACCACTGCCTGGTATTTCTTGTTGTGGGACAGTAAAATGGTCATGTGCTATCTTGTTGTTCCCCTTCATAGTTAATCTGTCATATTCATGTTCTTTCATTCAGAAGTGGTTTTCTGTAGAAAAACCTGATGGATCAAGGCTGGTTACCTAGCCAAACCCCAGAGTAGCCTTCCCTGTGAATATCTCCATGATTAAAAGCGAGATGCGAAAGGGGAAAAGGCTTGTAGCTTAGAGACAACAGTAATAGAGCCATACATGACAAGAACGAACCCCTGTCTAAGAAAGGGTGCTAATAATTGAAGAAAACAGCACCAGTACCACCATACTATCTTTTTGCAAGATATGAAATTAATTAATTCTATATATATCTTAAATAATGTCTATGAAAATGATGTGTAACTGATAACTTTATAACATAAGGTGTTTTCAGAGTTCTGCTTGATGTGTAACTTATTCAGACACCAGTTTAAGCTTCTATAGGTTTCAATCAATCTTGATGGCCTGCGTATGTGAAAGCCTGGTGGGCACAAAGCTGATGCTGATGGTTAGTTAGCTATTGCACTCTGGATTCTAAAATGTTAGGATTTTGAGAGACAATTAATATTAAATAGCAACATGACATTTTTCAAACATTCCAGATATGGTATTAGGGTTAGCAGTGTTCCAGAGAAAGTTTCTGATGAGAGTATATCACCAGAAAAATGTAGTCAACTCATATTTTCTGCAGTAATTTTTTATGCATACTTCTCTCTTAATGGTATCTGAGATGGAATTTGATGTAAAGGCAAGTTCAGAACTTGTCACCATGCTAGCATTTCCTAGATTAGAAAAGAAAATGTAATTAGTGCAGAAAATTTGAGTGTAAGTAATGAAAGATGTCAGCTAAGATGTAATAATACAGAACCACATACATCTGGTCTGTTGAGGAATTGGTTTAGACCTTGTTAGCTGTAAGTTTAGCTTGAAAAATATAGATATTGATTCTTGTAAATTGCTTGAGGGACACCCTCTCCTATTCAAGAAATTGTCTGGCCTTGGTAGTTCAACTGTTCAAGTCATGGTTAGTATGGATGAATATGTAATCCATTAGCTGATATATAAGATGATATTGGCATTTTAAGATTAAATATTTGATGATCTTAAACTCCAATTAAATTATGAATAGGTTGGGTCATAGTCATTTTTATACATTTTTCTTGGTTCTTATGAAGATGAAATTTGATGTTTTGGTCTTTTTCTTGCCATTGCTAGTGAGCCTTATCTTTGTTGAATAGGAAATAACTGTATTCCAGAATTGATATAATGGTCAAGTAGATATAGTGTGTCAACCAACGTTAATGTTTTGGAAATCAATGAGAAAGAGTGACACAAATCAGACACCAGCCATGTTAAAAAGACGAAATGTGGGGTCTGGTGAGAGTTTGTGTTTTTATCGTATTGATGCCAATGTGAGACCAAAATGTGAACATGTGGACATTTTTACAACAGTAGTGTTGTTACATGCTACTAACATGAGTAGATGCCAACCATTGTTGACCGTATACAGACCCCCACAGTAATAAGTGCCTGTTGGACCCTTCAATTATAGGACTCTTTGTCACAATGCATTTAACTTGTGCTTTCAAAGTTGCCTTTTCTGGCATAGTGGGGCTAGAGATTCTCACATCTTAATAAACTTGAAAAAAAATAGGTTAAAAAATGTGAATATTGTATCAATATGAATTAACACCACAGGTTTTATGGCTGATAATCTTGTTTCCACCAGGTGATAATTGATTCTAGACAAATGCATACATACCAGAGTACCGTCTTTGATCATATGCTTGGCATGTGGATGGATCCAGATGATGTTGATAGCTCCTTGCCACACAATTGTGTGGCCATGAACATGGCACATGTATGAACCATGGTTCGGACACTGACGGGTACTATATCCATTCAGGTGTGGATCTCATTTGATAACACATGCTCTTATCTTTTAACTCGTTGTTTATATCCATTTAGGTATTGATCTCATTAGATAACACATGCTCTTATCTTTTAAGTTGTTGTTTGTTCTTGGGGGAGCCCCCTTGCTATAACCACTAGGGTTGCCTAAAGATTTCCATTAGCCTTCTCAATTAGTTGGCACTCATCTATGTCATTAGGCATCCCATGCTATATACAAGTGGTGGAGATTTTCTAAATGAATGTGGAGTGAGTGGTTACATATAGCTTGAATACACATAAATATTAGGGATGGTCTCACAAAACCACATTAACCTTGTTATCTTTGTCACTTAACTACACTCACTTTTGAATTTTCTCACTCTACTACACCTGAACTTCCAAATTTTCTCACTATATTATATTTTGGTAATGAATGACAAATATCATTCATTACACAAAAATATGACATTACTACAATGAATTTTGCCTGAGTTCTAAATTACTGCAGGGGCATTATTGTCATTTATTATAAAAAAGAGTAAAGTGAAAAATTGAAAGATTAGTGTAGTTGAGTGAGAAAAATTGCAAGGTTAGTGTGGTTTTGTGAGATTATCCCTAAATATTTATTACTTTCATCTAAAGTATCACTTCTGTTGTTCATAATACTAAGTAAAATTCAAACTTCTATAAAATGAAAAAAAATTATACTGTATATATGTAATCTTTATTTATGAGTACCACTTTCTTGAACTCATACATGGTTCCCTAAATTCAGGCATTATCATGTGGAAGTAGTAACATATAGTTTTGACAAGTATAAATAAAGTCCAATCCCCACATGGGATGATGAGAAGAAATAATACATTACAAGAACTAGAATACGAGAGAAGTAGATCAAACAATGGAGTCAAGCACTAGAACTTTCCTTCTTTGTCTTCTCTCTTTTGCAGCAACATTCCTCAAATCCAATGGCTACGATCTGCCTGATCCCAATGGCCATGTCCTCATCCGGTGGGACATCCTCAGCTGGACTCCTGATGGCTATGTGGTCAGTACCCTCACCACAATCTTCTGATTAAATTGTTAACAGGCTGATCAAATTGTTAGTGCTAAATTGCTGATTAAATGGTCAACAGGCTGTGGTTAATGTAACAAACTACCAGAGGTACAGACCCGTGGTGGGACCCGGCTGGAAACTACAGTGGACCTGGTCTGGGAGAGAGGTGATATGGACTTTACTTGGGGCTAAAGTCTCAAGTTCTGGCAATTGCTCCAGGTTCAAAGATTACATACCACAATCTTGCAGCAGCAGCCCAATGGTGGCTGATCTGGCGGCTGCAGCTCCGGCCAACATGAAAGTCAACGGCTGTTGTAAAGACGGCATCTTACTGTCCAGGTATCAGGGGATTGAAAAGTCAACCACACAGTTCCAGATCAGTGTTGGCTCTGTTGGGAAGTGGAAAGAAGATTCAAATATGACTGTGCACTTGCCAAGAAACTTCAAGTTTGTGGTGCCACATGGCGGCTATTCCTGCTCGGCTGCGAGGAATTTGGCTCCCACTAGATTCATCTCTGCTGATCTGAGGCGACTCACTCGAGCTATCAGTAAGCCTACATTTTTCATCTTTGTTCTTATTCTTTCAGCCTTTTAGTAGAAAAGAGGTTCCAAAATGCACTTATTTTGGTCAAATCTGGTTTGGAATTTCATACTTGGAAAGTGCCAAGTTCTGTGATTCCTTATTTCCTTTGTTACCATGTTTGTATGTATGTTGTTTTTGTGATTAAAATGTTTTTATTTTCAGTGACATGGGAGGTGATATGTACCTACTCTCCTCCATTAGCGAGCAAGGCCCCTTCGTGTTGTGTCTCTCTGTCCTCTGATCAAGGGAAGAAGAAGAAGACGACCTCGTGTCCTACTTGTTCTTGCAGCTGCTCAAATGCTTCAAACTCTTGTCATGTGTGAGTTTCCAATTCCTTCTGTCACACACCCAATATTGGGCCATTGGATCATTGTCTATTGGGCATGAACCCATGGTCCGACTAGAAAGCCGAAGCAAAGCCCAATAACCCCTTTTAATCATTAAATTTGAGATAATTATAAAATGTTATGGACTTTTCACTTTTTACCAATCATAGCCTTCCTTGATAACGGCCAGAAAAATGTCTTGAACTTGTATTTTTGATAACCCTTGAGATTTTAAATCAAAAAAACAAATTGTATTAAAATCTAGAATTTCCACCTTCTTCAAGATGAAAATTTTGTTTTAATTTTTACTGTTTATTTTTAAATTTTCCAGGTAAAATCGTCATATTGAAACAAAAATGCTAGTTTAAGGCACTTTTTTGCTATTATCAAAGAAAATGGTTAGCAAAAATTTAAAAGTACAGGACAGTTTTTTATTTTATTTTATTTCGTTGTCATAATTTGAACTCAATAATCCCTTCTTGACCCTCCTTTTTGTTTGGGAACAGGAAGGGAAACAAACAAGGTTTCCATGGAGTGCAGCCAGTGAAATGCACTGATCACATGTGCCCAGTTGCTATCAACTGGCATCGGATCTCTTCGTTTACGAACCATAATCAAAATAGAGTTTTGGTGACCATATCCAACTTAAATCGACTTGTGAAGTATTCGGATTGGATCATGTTGGTTGAACACCCAGCCATGAACAATCTCACTGAAGTGATTCATGCTAATCATAGGTTGCTTCCTTCTGCTCATAGTAAGTATATCCTATTAAGATACAGAATTGCTAAAATTGATTGCTCTACACCATTTTTTTACTGATGAGACTAACTATTTACTTGTCATTGGTTAAGTTTTGTAACTTTGAACCTCTTCTCCATGGATGTGACTTTAGGTAAAATGGAGGTACTTTGGGGCATCAAGAATTACAACCGAGCTTTATCGCCATCTGGTACAAAGGCTTCGAGCACAAACTTGACTCTGGTCTTCCACGACACTGCTGCGAAATTGAAATCACCAGGTGCAATTTTCTTCAATGGAGATAGGTGTGTCATCCCTCAAAAAGCTTGACAGATAAGAACTCTCATCCTCAAACCCTGCCATTTCGTTTATATTCTCCTTAAAAACTGGTTTTATTTCCTTTACCATATGATTTATGAACTTACACTTATATTTACTGATAGTGGTAAAAATAAATTGTGACTTCACCTCTGGATCAGAACTTTTGAGATCATATTCATATATGATAGTGACGATGTTGTGTTGAAAGGCAGAACCATTGAATACAAATGAACCTATGATACAAATACAAAACCATCCCTTGTCTATAACTAGCACTGAACACAGGATGGGAAGTGCCATGCTGAAAGAAAATGCAAATTTGGAGACCTATAGTAGGGTACCCTACATAGATGTCAAAATGATCTAAACTTTTTTGATTAGAAAGAAAAGAAATGCATTAGAAAAATAAAGGGGTGAGGGTTTCCGGGTAGAAACCACGAACCCTGATAAAAGTCTGGTACAAATGAAGAACGCAAATCTACACCCAAACAGAAGGCTGAAACAGACCTCTCGAACTAGACTAGTGAACAATGACACATGACAGAGTGAAAAGGACCGAGCAACCCGTACTCCCTACCACTAGGGCAGTGATGGTCACTCCAGAACAAAAATGATGATGGTCTAAACTTGATAAAATTTGATTTAGTTTGTTTAAATTTTTTTTGCCATATGGAACTAAAAATAATGTAACCGATAAACGAGTTGCACAAAATGTAGCGATTGAAGGGGACAGTAAAATAGTTTTCAAGGATATTTTTAGTATTTTATAGAATAACTGGGATTATTTTACCTCATCCCATTTAATATAAAATGAAACAAAATGATAAAAGTAAAATGTTTTGGGCCCAATAAGCCCGATTGTCTGATTAATAATTGCTGCATTTAATTGTAATCTTCCTTGATATTGGGTTTCAATAATGTAATGGCTCTCGTGATGATTTGTTTCTTGGACTCATCACTTTGCATTTTTCGTTCGACCTTCTTGTAAACACCGCTGAATGGTTGGTCTTATGAATCATTTTAGGAAGTGGTCTTTCACAATCTTCAGGCTACGCGTTGAAACAATACTTGGATTGGGGTTGATAGAGTTGGATTCGTCATACACACCACTCTATTATGCCTCAGACTTCGTTCCGGCACCAATCTTTTAGTCAGTGGAATTTTTGAACCATGCTTTATAAGCCCACACTATTCATTTCCGGACCAAAAGACCTTTGGAGCACTCGTTGAACCGGTTGTCGAACGTGTGGGATGAACCTTGACTCGAATTGACTACTGCACCCGGTGTGCAAGATAGAGCGTGCCTGGGCACCGAAGGGCACTTTGCGTACGAGGACAGCAATGTGTAGAGGGAGGCGGAGGTAGGTGGTACTCCTTGAGCGTTACCTTAGCATAATCAGTGGTCTCGTCATCATCTTGGATTGAGTCTCTCATCCTCTAAACAAGAGACGATGATAGACGTCCTTGCTCAAAATAGGAGGCACTAAATTGAAGATAGTAGGATGCATTTGATTGATTTTGCTTGACTGGATATGGATTTAGGGAATTTGAGAATTAAAGGCTTGAGAATCTGGGTAGGTGAAATCAAATGAAATATTCTTTTTCTACTTGCTATCCATATTTAACTTCGATAAAAGAGAATCTTTTTGAGAAATTAACTTCGGAAGAGAATCGACCGGAGAGAATTTGATGAAGTCAGAAAAAGGTTTGGTAAACACAGTGAGATAATATGTTTTAAGTTTTCTTAACAAGATCTAAAAGCCTGTTATCGATTAAGAGCTAAAGACTTTTTATTTGAAAATTTTCCTACTTATGTTATATATCAAACATGAAGATACATAATTGAATTTTTTATTGTATTAGGCAAGATAGTAACATTCACTCGAATACACATATAAAATATAACTGAAGATAAACTAATTTAAGATGATAACCCAATTAAAAAGTTTTTAATAATAATTGACAAACCAGTTTTAAAGTTGGGCCTTAAGCCCATTGAATTATTTGTGCTTATCGCAGCTCAACCCTTGATGTTTTAGACCCAAAGCGCAGGGAGAATGCGTATTTTGGTGTTGAGTTTCTGATAATAAATTCTCACATTTAATAGAAATATTTCTTGACATTTCCATATTTATGAATAATGAATATAGATCATGTGATTTCTATTATTACTTTAATCTGCTTTTTTTTTTTAATGATTATTACTTTGAAAAATTCACATTCGTAACCTTTCTTTAAGCCTTCTAGTCCTCGTGTATATAAATTGCACCTTGACCTCTTCGTTAAAATGTTAAAGAAATAGAATAATTACAATTGAATCAAAAGAAGTATAGTGAGCATGTTCGGTTGTATTCCCAAAAACGGTTCACAGCTCCGCCGTCGACGAGTATCCAATCGTCAGGAACCTGATATTCCAAAAAAAGCATCCAGTCATTCGAAAAAGGCATTACGTGGTCGCGGTCGAGTATCCCATTGTCCGAAACCCGATTCAATCTCAAAACCTTCATGCCGTTGTCCAAAAAGCATGGGTCCATTAGAGATGCCGGTAACACATATAATACAGATAATTTCAATTCGATCATATCATAATTATATATAAAAAAAATCTTAACCATAAATACATTTTTTTTTATGTGAATCCGGATTCTCAATTTTCATTCAGAGAATGCGGGCGGTCATAACTTACCCATGGCAAAGTTCAATCTCTGAAGAAACTATCAAGCAAGACATTGAAAACTCGTACGAAGGTACATACCACTGTATATCTTTATTCTCGACAATAAACTTTAATTATTTTTTTTCATTTGGATACTTCAATACTTGTTATTGCTGTGACGGGTACTTAAAGTTTCTAATCGTATCATCGCTAGTGAACCTGTTAGAAAATCTGTTACTTTACTGTTCATTTTTCAAAAATACCGAAAATACCCTCAAAACTAAGACCTAAACCCTAGGGGTATTTTCGTCATTTGAATGGTATATGTTTGAAAATTTGAGAACTTATGAGGGGTATTTTCGTCATTTGTTTTGAAATCTAACAAGTATGGATGGAAACCGTTAAATATGATACAACTGAAAACTTTAGGTACCCACCAAAGTCATAACAAGCATTGGGGTATACAAGTAAAATCCGAGTATACTTTAGGATATCCAGCTATAATTAACTCAAGTCCTTATCTCTTTTTCCAATAGTCTCGCTCTTTTTAAACTTCACATCCAATCATGCAAACGGCTTGTTCATGAGAACGCGTTTTAAAATATAAAAGTACAACTGAACTTGAACTTTCAACTGTTAATTTAAGCTTTGAGTTGAATTAATTTTCTAATATAACAGAAGTAAAATAATTTGACTCTTTTACTATACAAATATAAATACCCTTTGTTTTTTTTTATTGGCTCTATTATACTGATGCTGATTTTACTAATTTTGAGAAACAAGAAAGTTTTGGCTTAGTTTTTTTTTTTTCCTTTCATATTTGAACCTCTAACATTCCATGCATGTCTAGCTGTTTAAAGGTGTATGCAGTATGCTTAAAACAACAAGCTTAGATATCAACTTAAAATAGACTTTAATCTAAACATTAGAAGATTAAATTTAAAAGTTCAAGTTGATAATTGAATGTTCTTAGAAGATAAGTCTATTAAGACGAGAATAGAGGCTTTTAAGATACATAACAAGAGGCTAGCTCATGGAGAGTATATGAAACAATAAAGAATTAATATTTATGCAAATAGTGAGGTTCAAACATCATGTTCTTAAAGTATCAGTTTCAATACTGTATTAAAGGACCAGTTCAGTTGAAAGCCTGAGTTGTTAACTGAAAATTCAATTCAATTTTATATACTTACCACTCAACTTAAATTAGGGTTCTTCATTTGACGGGTAGACATTTCAACAAATTGTGGTTTGAAGAGTTGAAAATATAAGAAGTTAGTAGAAGTTATTTTCATATCAACAGACAAGCAGCTAAAAAATAATTATTCAAAACAAAATATACCAACATTAAACGTGAAGTAGCCCTAAATATTATGTTGCAATTCGTCATATATGAGATTTTAACGTGACAAAAGAATATTTTTTATCTTCGTGTGTTGCTTACATGTCCTAAGGCAGCTTCTGTTTGGTCTCAAACTGAGTTCGGTGAATGCTTGATCCCGTACCCTAATATAAGAGCATGGTGGTGGTCTCTTCTT
>JAYMSW010004550.1:0-10884 GCA_036897725.1 Erodium texanum | reverse complement strand
CTTATGGGAACCATCATCAACACGAGTACATTCTAAAATGGAAGGACTTGCCTATGTGTGGGACAAGATGGGAGCCGGATGATGCTTTATGGGAGTATGAAGTTTCGCTTCGGGACTACAAAGAGAAGAAGTCCCAGAGCAATGAAGGCATTGCCCAATGGGTGGGGGAGGATGTCACGGGTCGCGTGTTTAAGACCCGAGACCATGACACTACGGGTCGTACAGAGGGACACGGGGCTGAAAGGTCAAGACTAGCTACGGGTCGGGATAGAGGGCCACGAGGGATGAAAGGCCAAGAGGAGATCCGAATCCGCTTGCAGGCCGAAAACAGGAAGGTGGAGCACGGATCCTTTAGGACACACGGACTTGGACAGCACGCAACCATAGTCTTCTTTCCCCTTTGCGTTATTTCCTATTCCTAAAACTAGGAAGGAATTCCCTTTGAGTAGTATTACCTATTTGTATTTCCTAATTGTATTTGGACTAGTCTTTCCTATTATTAGAGTAACCTAGTATTATAAACAGGGGCTTGTACCCATTGTATTATTCATTCAATTTTGCAATATACTTTTATGCAATAGAGCTCTTTGAGCAGAAACCTCTTTTGTCTCTTGTTCCTTTATTTCGTTGGCTTACTAGCTTGCTTTTGATTTAGTAATAGCCTAACATTACTCACTCTTTTTTGTTAACTTCCGAGAAATTAGGTTGACTCAAGGAGTTTTCTAGTTGATCACATCAATATTGGTGAGAAAAACCTTAGGACCACACGGATTTAAAGTTAGTCAACTTTTAATCCGGTGGCATAGGATTACCCCGTTGAGGTTTTCATTATCGTTCTTTGGTGGTTGTACAATAGCTAAACGGTCATAAGCATGTTAACATTCAGGTTGTTACTGATAATGTTGGTGAACGTTGGAGATATCGTTGGTACAGTTATCTTTTCTCTCCTTTTGTCCAAAATTATTTTTTACAATTATACCTGTGTCTGAATTTCTTAGTAATCTGATATCCTCGAGTCGAACCATAAGAAGACAATGAAGTGGCTTGGGCAGGCCAAACAAGAGGCCCAACATAAAAAAGAGAATTATTATAGAAGGCTTGTAACAAGAACCAAAAATAACGAAGCCCAAAACATGCGCCCAAATACTGAAATAAGTTTAAACACTCGAACTGAAAGGTGATGTATCAACAGGCGCTTTGGATTCAAGTTATTTTTTCAATGGGAAATAGTTCGTCACTGTGTGCTTCCATAAGAGATTTTTATCCTCAGAAACTACATATTTTCAGCCCAAAAATCATTGTAGGCAGAATATTCGGATCCTTACATTACAATTTTCAAAATAAAAATATCTTCTCAAAGCATTAAGATAAAATCTGACCCTAGGGCAATTACTCGCTAATTACAACGGTAACAGTAAAAACTCTGGCCATGGCTGGACACAGGTCAGAAGTGTTCAGTAGTATGTCACTATCGACTACAAGGATCTTTAGACTCTCTATCATCCAATATCTACTCAGAATCAGAATCTGACCATTGCATTTGGCGAGCATCTTTGGGCTCCACATCAGTCATTGAAGGCGGCAGATCTTTCTTTGACCCCTTCCTTGCTCGTCCTCTCTTATTTGGTGCTACTTCATCCTGCAAAATCATAACTTCTTCCGTCAAGGGCATATCATAGTTTGCTTTATATGATTAAATAAAATCCCTGTATTCAACAATCTATAATCCAATATTATTTAGCTGATGCAAAAAAAAGTACAATTTAATCTTCTCTGCACCTCCCATGTATGTGACATGCAAACAGTATATGCAATTAAATCCAACCAGTAGGTTCTACATCTACACTTAACTTCTATTACATAAACAAACTGTTAAAGATGCTTCATATGACTGTACAATTCAAAAGTTAGTCACTATAGGAGTTTCGACATTTTCTAAGTATCACCCTCGCTGATGCTTATTTTCAATGGGAACCACTCTACTACTACCATGTCTGTCTATTAGGTTAGCATGCAAATCTTCTTCTTTTTTTATCAGAAGGTTAGCATGCAATTCTTACACAAGCTGTATACTAAAACAGCGAAAACTATAAAACCATGAATCACTAAATATATAATATATTTACCAGTCAATTAATTACCTTGGAACCTGGTTGACTTGGTTTATCCGTTTGTTGACTCCTTTGCAGCCAGATAGCCCCAAAAGATAGTAATGCACTTAATAGCAAGGCTGGGCCAATCCTTGGATCTCCCAAGCGGTCATAGTTTCGGATTATGAATTTGTGAATCCTTTGCTTTATTCCCATGCCTCCTGAAAGAACATTGCGGGCACCTTGGGACACAGTATCTCCGTCCTCAGCTACAAGCTCGGGAGTTTTTGTTCTCTGCATAACGCAATGCAAATGCTCAAGGGACGAGTAGATTGGATGGTACTATATGTTATTATTTGGAGTAACAAAAAAAATGAGATTAACAAGGTCCCGAATGCTGAGACAATAAAATCAATCATAAAAGTATAATAGTTGTAGGTGACCTTATTATCAACATATTACTTGTAAGAATGAGAATGTAGCTTACATAGAAAGGAAGATTTGTGCTGTCACCATCTGAGATTATTTTTGAGATCCACTGGATGATCTGCATGGCAAACAATACAGAGCAATGAGTAAACTGAACCTGGTAGCGAAGCAGACATGGTAAACTTTATGCTGAACTAATATAGGTCAACCTTAACAGTTGGGTTTGACTCTTTTCTTTGAATGTAAATCTTATTTTATTTGATGTGAGATTTAATACTTCAACTATCCTCTGTCACGTCAAATGCTCATAAGATCAAATTAACTAGGCTCTGACAATATGTAGAATTTTAAATTGAGGTAAAGACCTAGCTAATAGTTAGGTTTCAGTCCTCCTGCTACATCTTAAAATATTCTATTTGTATTCATCTACGTGAGATTTTATATATTAACATGAAATTGAAAGAAGTGATACCTCTGTTATTTCACTTGAACCGTTATACCTCGCCACAAGCTGTGATGCAGGATCTACATCCTCGTCATGCAATAAACTAAATAAGCTCTTCGGCTTTTCCTCAACTTTCACTACATCTTCAGTAGCATTCCTCTTGTAACGTACAATAAATAACCGAGGAACATCACCAATATCCCTCCGTGGTCCACAAGTCATATAGCTGGTCTCAGATTGAAGGTAGAATAAGCAATATTTCTGGGGGGGAAATATATTAGTAAGTATAACTAGAATAGGTGCACAGTAGAAACAAGGGAATAAAAAGTTCAACGTAGTAAACAAGATTAAGGCTATATATAACTGAGCCACCCTCATGATATTAATAAACTAAATAAGATGTGATTGATAACAAAAGAGAGAGAGAGAGAGAACTCACATTTTGTGCTTCCCCATCAAGCCAAGTAAATGACAATCTATTGTTTTTCAGGGCAAGTGCCGACGGTACTGCTGCGAGTTGATCTTTATCAGGTGCATCTGAATCACCATTTTCTAGTAATGTTTGTTGGACCTTACGCATGGTCTAGAATTGTGTGATTCATCCATTTTCAGCAAAAAGAAAATTTATGTCAATCAAATTTATACAGTAGCAAGCAATTCCATATTAAAAATATATTATAGTGACGATGATGCAAAGAAAAAGAAACTATATACAGGTGAGGAAACTTAGTAAACATATGGTATTGAGCTCCATAAAAGTCAAAAAAATAAACAGTGCCTGGCAACATGTATGTGCTGGAAACTGAAAATTGGTCGTAGGTTATACTCTCCTCAACCAACTATTATCTTAGGATTTCCTCAAACCTAAAACCCTAAGTTGATGGTTGGAGGGTTACAATCTACAAATTTAATGGATGAGGCAAACATAAAAAGATGATTAAGGCAAAGAAGGCTTACTCCACGCATTTCATCAAGTTCTGAACTATGCCGTCCTGCCAGTATCACACAATACCAAGTCAATGTATCATTTCCAGCCCGAGAATAGCCTTTGGCATCACAACCCAACTCCATGGATGTTACACTTCTTAACTGAGGAAGATCTGGAAACAGAAGGGGTGAAAATTTTAAGAAAGGGCCTTTTTAAAGTTACATCAAAACAGACTCCAAAGTAAACAAAGAAATCGGCCTACTCAAATTAGTTACTTGTCTCAATAATCAATAGTGACTCTAAAAGCAAAAACAGTCTTTAAATAATTGTAATTGCTTTGAAAGTTAAAGGGTTAACCATGATCCATCATGAGTGTACAGATATTTCTGAAATCACTTTATTGTGTACAAGGTATTTTGATGTTTCTGTATGAACTTCATGGGTATACTTTCAGTCAGCATTTCGACAATTGATTATATTGATAACACTGCAGACTCTGGTTCTCTTTATCTAACCCAATATGCTATTTGCATTCTGAATGATCATTTCTCCATACTGTTGCAATCCAGTCAACTGGTTCAGAATTGTTTAGGCATCCTGAATGATCATTTCTCTCGATCTACCCTAATATCCTCTATTAATATTCTGGTAATTTGATTATATCAACTGAAAATGATTATATATCCAGGTAACCGTGCTTCACTTTTGTAATGTGATAATGAACAAATAACACAAAATAGATAATCACATCAGAAGTAGATTGAGCCAGCACAACTAGTTATTATTTAGAAAGAAATACCTTGCTGCTTATTCTGTTCCATGATATTCAAAAACCAAGAATTGTTTCCTGATCCTGCAACATATACTGCACCAGTTAGCTTTTCACGAGGCATACAATTTGTATCATAGTGATCTAAGCCACAAAGACAATATAGAACTAAAAGGAAAAAAACATGCCATGGTATACAACAGGCTTGACACCCGAATCCTTCAAAAAAACAATTGCTGGGGCGGACTCCACTTCAAACCTATTGTCAGTGATAAAATTTAATGTCATGTATAATTTACAAACAATAAATCACTAAATATCTGAAGAATGAAAATCTTAGACGAAGTAGTATTTTGAAAGAAAAAAAAAATTACTTTTAGTATAAAAGAACATCTATGCATAAACGCATTATATCATGTGGTAGCAAAGAAATAAGAATACATACGCATTCCACCAAACAGAAGTTTCCTCCTGTCTCCAAAGCACCAATGCATAAGAGGCATAAGCTTCATACAGCTTAGCAACATGGCGCACAAATGGAGCCGCTCGCTCCCCTGTTGCTGAGAAGATAATGACTTTTACCTATGAATCATGAGAATGAAATCATAAGAATTGCAACCAGCGAGCATAAAAATAGCACATTCATTACAATTTTAACCTAAAGCATGCATTAGAAAACAAGACCAACTCAATCTTATACCTTTACATTATCTAAAACCAATGCTATTACTAACAGAAGCACATGTAGAAAGATAAAGTCATAATTGTCAATAACCATTGTGAGGCCTCACAGCACGTTGCAACATTTCATTCTCTGTATTCGAATCACAATAAACTTCTTGGGAAAAATCTATCATGACAAAAGTTTAATTGACTCGGTTAATACAGAAACACCCAGATTTGAAGCTGAATCATGTCACAGGCTTAGGAAGAATTACAAGTTGTTTAAAAAACATTGAGCATACTGTGTAATCTAGAACTCACACTGAAGTTTAACTTCATCTGATAACAAATTAATGCAACATTTTATCAAGTATTCATTGAATGATATAATCTCTTAACCAATGATTGCAACATTGTATCAAGTAGTAGTTTAATGATATACATATAGATGGCCTAGTTCACGAGGGGGGAAAAAGTGCTTGCTGCAAACATCATTAACATAGCAGACACTACAAGAGCTTTTTGTATAATCCAACTATAAACAAATTTAAAGGAACTACATTTTCTAGTCAGTTAAACTTTTCCATGTGAGAAGTTTAGGTTAGATAAGTAAGGAAACTGCAAGAAAGAGAAAAGAAAAGTGAAGTAAAAACATACCTTATGTGAACCGCTTTTAGCCAAAAACTTTGGACCCTGGAATTAGAAAATAGATACAGATCAGTTTCAATTAAATGAAAACAACATGATACAGGGGACATAAAAAGTCAAACAAAGGGAAACAAATTGGATACACTATCTCAATTAACTTTTTTTTATATGTATATGACAAGTAAAGCCAAAGGAAGCTATAATCATGAGCCAGGTCAGTTTAAAAGATGGATTATACATATGAAAATATCAATGCACAAAAAGACTGTTCATCTAATTCAATAGTAATAGCATGGTTTATTGGGCATGTGAATAGCTTCTATTTTTTCCCTTTATTCTTGGCGCATGTGCAATGCCAGTTGTGTTATGCAGCTTGCATGGGAGGGGGAGTGTTTTTCTTATGTCTAGTCTATTTGTCATTCTTAGTTTGCTTCCTACACAGTGTAGGACAATCCCCTATATAAAGGGGTCTCTCATTGTCATTCAAAAGTCAACTATTTAGAATATTATATCAATTTTCTCCTATTTCAACATTTCCTATATGGATTCGACTATTGTGCCTAATAATTATGTACACAGTCTACTACTCAATGAGATCATCAAGTCGTCACTTTTACAATAGACAATATAAAAGTAACACTAACTGAAGACCGACAGAAGAGCTTAAAAATAGTGGATAACAGATTATGAGAGAACAATAAAGTTTTCAATAAAATCCAAAGAGATCCTGATGGTTACCAGCGTTTCCTTTGTATAGTATAGAATGCGAGGTAAACCAAGTATGGTTGTCGCGAACCAATCAGTAACTACATCTACAGATAGCTCTCCCTCAAACCTAACATAAAGAATCCAATTTAGGCATCATTCTGTAGTAACATCCAACCAGCAAAACTTACCTCTTGGTTAAAGATTAAGTGTCAATCTTAAATGAAGAAACTGTAGAGCATTTTGTATACAACTCAAATTAAAATACCCTGCTCGAGACTCACCTAACAAGGCACTCTATTGTTTTACAGCCAGGAGGAAAAGCAACAACAGAAGGAAGTCCTGTATCAAATTCAATATTCGATTAGAAATCAAGCCAGTGTTCTGGTTTAAATAAGTCTGCAATCACTTTTTATTTCCAATCCGTTTACTCTAAAACAAGAAAATATAAAAACAATCAGTTAATATTGTAGAAGCTACTAAGATATCCATTGCGTTAGTGACTAGTATCAGAGCCATAAAGAATATAGACCCAGGTATGACAATGCTCTAAACAAATTTGTCCAGGTTACATATGAATACTTGAATCCATAGACATTTGAACACAGATACAAGTTCAAATAACAAATTGAGCATGTGTTATGTTATATCTAAAGATTTGTGGTTTAATTAGAGCTCCAGTGCATCCATATTTTAGATCTATATAAACTCCAGTTAGCTAATGCGTGTATTTACCACTTACCATTCCTGAAGAAAGGACGGCCTGTTGGGCTTCTCTCAGAAAGATATGCTGCAAGCTGAACATCACCAAGTTCAACCATACCAATATTTGCAATCCCATCCAACAACCCACCTAAACACATGCAAAGCAAGAAGAGGGTAAGAAAATACTGAATTCCCACATGACAGCCATCATTGATACAAGTATTGCACAATAGCATTGTCATGCACTAACAGAATTCTCGCAAGAAATTAAGCAAAGCAAAGAGAATTTCATGCTCTGTCTTGCGCAGGCAAACAACCCAACCCTTGGAACATACTAGAGCCATAGGTGGCAAAGAGCTGACATTTATTTGTTGGAACCCTACTGCGGAAGGAATGCCTCGCAAGCCAGGGAATACTATTAGAGTCATTTAGAGCTCGAGTCAAATTGGAAGGCTCCAAAGAAGTTGGATGTTGCAAGAAATCTTGTACATAAAATAATATCAGGTGAGTGTTTCAGATTCTGGTGATAAAGAAGGTAGCATCCTCACTATGAACTTATGCTTGTACAAGTCACATCCTCTTAGGTAGGGCACTACTTCGTAAAATAGGATTTTAAAGAATCAAATTCAAACCATCTTCTAGAAATTCTAACAATCCAAACCCCACCTCAAACCTTAGGAAATGCCGATACCCAAGACATTCAAAAAATTATTGATGCTAACTCAACATGCAAAAAATTATTTCACAGTTTAATCTCTTTCCATAACAGAAGTGCGTACCAATTTGTTTCCAGTTGTTGAAAAACTGATCACAACGTTTGCTCCCTTTTGAATACACCTGAACCAAAATTTAATGAGCATTTATATATAGAGCTGGTTAGCATTAATTGTTATAACAAACAAATTTGAATAACGATATGGGCATTTTTTCAAGATAAATATAAGAAATAAAGTTAAAGCCCAATATATCATACTACAATTAGCCCCACTCTGGCTTTCTATGATATGGTTCGTCCCTCTGAAACCTCCTTGACATCAACTAAGCACCCATTAGACGTAAGAATATCTATTTCAAACATCACATATCCAGATGGATAGATCCAAATATTACATGACTTATATATGCTACCCTCCTCTCATTTTTGAGATGTAACTTCGAATACTCAGACAGTTTATTGTTTCTTTATTTTCACTTTTTGGTGTTTTCGTTAGCTTTCACTTTTCAGATGAAAATGGAGTGATGTATCACTATGATCTGAATTATTCTTTCTTGCTAACTTCAATTTTTTTTATCTACCCTTTGAGCAAATGCTATGAGATAAATAAAACGGTCATTTCATTTTCTATTTCTATTCACAAAGCAATGAAATATTAATCTATTCCAATTATCTAATTAGAAAAATAATGGTCTTTATGCAGCATTGCGTCTAAAAGTTGAAGCTGGGAAAGTGATGAAGAAATAAGTTGTGCAATGGCTAGGAAAGCTTTGGTGTGCTATTAAGATTTATTTTCTGAACAGGGTTTCAAATTATTGTCAATTCCATCCACTATCCAAACCCCAAAACAAAGAAAAAAAAGTAAAGGCAATTCAACCTTTAATCATCACCTATCATATACTATGCAGATCGCGGACCAACCTTCAAATATATTAGAGCTTTCATAAGCTTGGGGTGCTTTATCCCAATTTTCATCATATATGCTATCAGTCCAAATATTTAAACTCGTACATTTACCTACTTCAATCAATGTTACCTTGACCGAAGATACATTTCTTGTAGTTTAAGCTACTATATTAATCGGTTTTCTTATGCCTAGAGATATCCATAAAATATGGCCATTGAAGTTAGTATGGTAATGATTGTATTCAGTATAGTTAACATACCTGCACCAGCCATGGGATGGTTGTATTCTGAAGTTCGTACTGAAAATACTTTGAGCTAATGACATTAAATGCATGGTCTCCTGCAGCTTGAAACCAGAGGGAAGGTGTAATAGCGTATCTCTTAACAAACAAACCAAACATCTAGCAGTATGTAACTTAACATTTTGAAGAAAATTAAGAAAAACTCAAATAAAATTATCAAAATAGATAGCTTAACTAACCAGAAACAGCAGCATCTAGTAACGGAAGCTCTACTTCTGAAAAACTTTTCCCATCATATTGCTCAATGAACTTCGTAATGAAGTTCTACATGCAAGAAACAAATCATTTAAAGCATAAGCCAAAATATGGTGGTATAAAATGTCAAAAACTTCATGGCTCTCAATCATGATCTAACCACTCACCGAATGCTCGTCGATTCCAAAAATGTCATAGTCTCTTTTCCATAAATGATTTGTCAGTAACTCGTAACTATACCGAACCTACAAAGTATTCCACATGTTCAAAGAGTGTCATCAATGAAGTGCCAAATAACATTCCAGTATTAAAAACAGGAAAGCCCACTTTGCCAGGAATAGCAAAGAAAATCATAGGAAAAGTTGTTAAATGCAATTAACGGGACAAGGTAGCGAAAGTAGTGTAATTTTCTTTTGGGACCACTGCTCAAAGCAAGATGCAAGACATGCGAACACGTACTGACCTTTATGAAATCAGCTATACTAGGAGCTTCACCGTCCAGATTCCTGAAATAAAACTGTTTCTTCAGAAAATAGAGCAAAAATAGAGATATATAAAACAGCCGGATATGTTACAATCAACTACCATAATCCCGCAACCAATAAATAAGCTAAGTGAAGAGGTTAACAGGAAGCGATACCATAAATTAATATAACAACCAACCTACACTAAAATTGAAATTGAAACACGGCAATGCCATCAAAACGGCACATTCTTTCTCATTTTCTATGCAGCTAAAGGACGATGACAAGAAAATTTAAAAAAATATATATACAAAGTGAGCATCACAGAGACGAGTCATAGTAGTTAAACCCTTTTTGTAGTCACTTTTGAAATCATAAACATCAACAAAGTAGAAAGCCCAAGTGTTTATCTGTCGTCATTGGCAGTTGTACCCAAAATCCAAATCTGGGTCTCTAGTGCAGTTATTGGTATGACAAGTAGCAATCAGACAAAGCACATGAATTCAATTGTCAGGAAAATCAGGTTTTTGATCCTACTGCTAACATAGAGAGCATACATTCAGAAATTGAAACTAAAGAATTCCATTCCAACTGCTATACCGTAAACAAAGAGAAGAGCAGAAGTGAAAGAAACAACAAAACGTACCAATTGGAAGAAAGCTTGTGGTATGCATCTTCCACATCTTCGATGGAACAATAACTCTGAGCGCCCAAAACTGCAAAACAAGAAAAGGTAAAGCATAAGAAAGAAGGAAGAGAAGCAGAAATGGGCAAGTGAGCGAGTGGCTAACCATCGTAATGTGAGGTAGGAAAGGAGCGGGGGATGACGTAGAGCTGGTAGAACAAGGAGGCGGAGAAGAGGAGGAGAGAGGGGATCAACTCTCATCTTGATAAGCTCCGTACTCTCCTTCCTTGCAATT